>SNQJ01S0126780.1:3625-20747 GCA_010110895.2 Picea sitchensis | reverse complement strand
TGGGCAGAAGCGTGCAACACTGTAGTCTATTTGCAGAACAGTTGTCCACACAAGGTGTTGGGGAGGATGACGCCAGAGGAGGCATTCACAAGGAAGAGGCCAGAGATAGGCCATCTATGCATCTTTGGGTGCTTGGTCTACTGTCGTGTTCTAGTAGAGAAAAGGACCAAGCTAGAGCCTATTGCAGAGAAAGGCATAATTGTCGGTTATAGTGAGACCTCAAAGGGCTACAAGTCTACATTCCTGCCAAGAGAAAGACGATGATTAGGAGGGATGTGAAATTTGAGGAAGACGGGGCTCATCAGAAGTGTTGTGGAAAAATAGAAGCAGAGGGCGTGACAATACCCAAGGAGGAGGTGACGTAGAGATTGTAGATCACTAGTCCCCGGACAATTGTACAGAGTGGGCTGCAACAACAGTAGCAACAACATGCGCGTGAACATGAGGATGATGAGTTGGATGTGGAGCAAGAGGTTCCACCCACGCAGGTAGAGTCTTCTAGGAGGAGGAGGCCCAAGTGGGCTGAGCAGACATTGAGGGACGCTCAGGAGCAGGTGGACACTCCTAGGACTTCGATTAGATAGAGCAAGCCACCACAAAGATTCTCCAACTATATGGCTCTTATGACCGAGTTGATTCAGGCTGAACCTTCCAACTACCAAGAGTCATCTAAGCATAAGGTGTGGAGAGACACCATGGTGGAAGAGTACGCATCCATCATGAAGAATGATGTATGGGAGATTGTACCACGGCCTTAGGACAGATCAATAATTGGTTCGAGATGGATCTACAAGATCAAGCATACTGCAGATGGCAGCGTGGATAATTTCAAGGCATAGTTTGTTGCAAAGGGTTTCTCACAAAAGGAAGGGATTGAATTTGGTGAGACATTTGCACCGGTGGCTCGATACTCTTCTATTAGGGCCGTGATATCCATAGCAACTGAGTTAGGATGGGAGATCCACCAGATGGATGTCATGATAGCGTTCTTGAATGGGGTCATAGAGGAGGAGATCTACATAGAGCAGTTAGAGGTATTTGAGGTGTATCATAGGGCATCTCATGTATGCAAGTTAAAAAGGGCATTATATGGGCTGAAGCAGGCACCATGTGCATGGTACAACAAGATAGATAGCTATCTGTTGGAGATGGGCTTCACCAAGAGTGAGGCAGACTCAAACCTATACTACATTGTGATTGGGGGAGAGACGCTCATATTGATGTTGTATGTTGACGATCTATTCATGATAGGATCGAGGAAGCTCATTGCAGGTTGCAAGAAGGATCTTGCTGAGGAGTTTGAGATGAAGGACTTGGGTTTGATGCACTACTTTCTAGGCTTGGAGGTGTGGCAACAGGATGGGCAGATATTCCTTGGATAGGGGAAGTATGCCATGGAGATTCTGAAGAGGTTTAGGATGCAATATTGCAGGCTCATGACCACGCCCATGGTGACCAATTGGAAGAAGATAGATGCTACCGGGTCTGAGGGAGTGGATCCCACATTATACATGCGACTCATAGGTTCCTTAATGTATTTGGTCAACACCAGGCCAGATATGAGTTTGCAGTGAATACACCTAGCTAGTTCATGGTAGAGTTGAGACATGTACATTGGGTCGCTGCAACACATGTTTTGAGATACCTGTGTGGCACAATGGAGTATGGACTGAGCTATACTCGAGGAGATGGAGTGAGGCTCATGGGATATTTAGATGCAAATTGGGATAGTAGTGCTGTGGACATGAAGATCCTTTGGGTTGTTGTTTTAGCTTGGGGTCGGGCGTGATTCCTTGGTTCAGCAGGAAGCATAAATCAATTTCTTTAAGTTCTACAGAGGCTGAATACATGGCAGCTAGCATGGCATTGTGTGAGGCTATTTGGTTT
Organism: Picea sitchensis; assembly: GCA_010110895.2. Taxonomy (NCBI): domain Eukaryota; kingdom Viridiplantae; phylum Streptophyta; class Pinopsida; order Pinales; family Pinaceae; genus Picea; species Picea sitchensis. The sequence goes on along the minus strand of SNQJ01S0126780.1, from coordinate 18,860 downwards.
TGCAAGCTTCTCATGGGATTGTTTGATCGAGAGTTGGAGCCGACAATGATCCAATGTGATAATCAGAGTTGTATGAAGCTCTGCAAGAACCCAGTGTTTCACGACAGGTCCAAACATATTGAGATCATATATCACTTCATTAGGGAATGTGTATAGAAGGGCAGCGTGAGGCTACAGTTCGTGCCAACCAGTGAGCAGTTAGCAGATATATTGACGAAGCCTTTGGTGAAAGGGAAGTTTGTCTTTTTCAGAGACAAGTTGGGGGTTGTGCATAACACCTTCCTCGCTAAGAGGGAGTGTTAAGAATTGTAGCAAGAGAAGGTGTCTGCCTCACCTAGGTGTCCAAGGCGTGAGGGGGACATTAAACAACCCATGGCAACATTGTAAAAATGCCTAAGTTGTGACTTAGGAAAGTATGGGGAAATATGTTTTATTTCTTCACTAACTTTATTTGCTAGTTATTTCTAAAGTTACTTTAGAGATAACTTAAGTTGTCTCAATGAAAGATTAAGTCCCAGCCATTGATATTGGAGGAGGCTAGATCTGATCTAAGCCACTCATCTTGAGGCTAGATCTAATCTCAACCCTCCATCCTTTTGGAGATCTAGGTTTAGGGATTTTGCATGAGGAGATAACCTAAGGGGGGCAAATTCATTCTTATAATGCATGGGTGAGGACACAAGACAACATAGAGCTCATTGTGAGAGCATCTTCAACGTGAGGTTGAAGAAGAGAGAAGAAAGGTGCTAGAGAGAGTCTTGCTAAGGAGATTTCTGAAGAGAGAGGGCGCATTTGCAGGTGAAGAGGAGGCACGCTCAACCATCATAAGATCAGAAATAGAGCTGTAACTTTTCAGGGGGCGCAAGGGGCCTTTGGAGGCTAGGAGGGCGCTACCAGAGATCAGAAAAGGAGGGCCATGAGGGCTGGAACAACTACACGAGATTTCTGATGTGGTTGAGGCTTTGCATGAGGGTTTCGAGGATATATTCCAGATCTGATTTGTAAGAGAAATCCTTGTATTATACTTGTAATTTGATGCTGCTATATTATTCAGAAAAGAGAATAAAAGATCCTTCTTCACTGGTTTTCACCTTTTGGGTTTTTCCAAGGACAGTTGTTCAAAAATCTCTTGTGCACTATTGTGTGTGCATGCATTTTATTTCTGCTGTGCATGATTATTTTACTCAGCATTGTGTTATCTAGTATAGATCTGAATTTGATTCAGTGTTAAAATTGAACTTCAATGGATAATCTTGTGAGCTAAGTAACCAAGAGTGCTGGGCCTTGGACGTTTTACATTGTTGACCGATCATGTGCCTTGAAGATTTTAGGGGTTACCCTGGGTACCATTATCGAAATGCGGGGAAGTCCTTAGGGGTTTTCCCTGGCCAGTGTAACCTAGAAAAAAAGTTATAACTACTAGATGATTAATGTTATCTATGTACTAAATGGTTGATGCTTTAATGATCATCACTAATCCAGTAGTTAAATCCATGTTTTCATTTTTTTTCAGCTGATTCGACATTCTGCATGCTTTTTTGAATATATATGCATCAAGATTCAAAATATATTAAAATATGTATTATATAAAAAAATGCTCCTGAAACGCTTCACTCCTAGAAGCTTTTTCAAAATTATGCTTCTCGCTGTTGCTTTGCTACTGCTTTCTGCTCCCTCTCCCAACTCTTAATAGCCTTGTAATATAGACAAGTCATTAAATAAGGGCCAACAATGGTTATGACTAGGGTTAGGGTGTAGGCCTATAAATAAAGATGGAAACTCATAATGGAGGCATTGAGTATTGTATCTTGTGTCTTTGGCACTATTTGGAGGCTTCCCCCTTGAAAGGTTAGGAGAGTTCCCTCACTCTTGAATAGGGTGGATAATATAGTTCTTTTGGCATCGCAAGGTGCCTTCTTGATGTTCTTGTTACTATTCTTGATGTTCTTGTTATTCTTATTGATGTTCTTGTTACTTTTGGACCCTAAGGATCCTATCAAGTGGTATCGGAGGCACTTTTCTGGGCTTTTTGTTGCAACATTGATTTGGTACTTAATGTTGCTCTAGCTATGGTTGATCACATAAGTGGGTTTTGTTGTTTTTTTCCCTTTCTCGTTGGTATCATTCTTATCTTTTGGTAGCTTGTCATATTCACCTTCCAATGGTACTATAGTTTCATTAGTGTTTTCAAGCAAAATTGGAAAAAAAGGAAATACTTTGTGGTTTTCAAATTTTCCATATAGTTAGTTTTCTTTTGTATTAGTCTGTTCAAAGTTTCCACTCGGCCAGTTTTCTTTGGTCATATCAACCATAAAAAAGAAAAACTCTTACCATTCCATATATTCTTTATCCATTGTCCCCTATTGGATGCCATTGTTAGGTTAATTTATCTAATGAATTATAGGGGGCATAGGCTTTTTGAAAGAACCTTTCTCCAATAGGCCCTGATGATTTTGCAAAGATTAACAATTTACACTATCAAGGAGAGTGTTTAGGAAAGTGCTTCATTTTGAATGATGATACCTAGTAGGGCATGCGCCATGGTGTTTTCTTGCAAAAATAGAACTAAGAAAATACAAAATATATTTTTTTTGGTACAACCCTCCCTGCTTTAACATATTTTTTGGTAGAGAAGATGGGGTGGATTTGTTACTTGGCATGTGTTGTACCTATATGCAGGTATCTATGATTTTTTCTTTGTTACAGAGTGATTTGCTTTGGAGCTTCTTTCCTAACACAGGCTGTTGGTTGGACTATTTGAGATTTGGGGTGTGGTAGATATTTATGTCATCCACTCAAGCCTGCAATAGTAGTTGGCCGAAACTTGTTAGTTTTATGCAACGATCCATTGCCTCAATCGTATTGCCATTTCTTTTAGTGTGACAAATTACATTGTTTTTTTGGTGGTTGATACATAACAATTTAGTGGGTTTTCTTAGTGCAATGTTCTTTGTTCTCCTCCATCCAACACATGCATAGTCTACAGGATATACAAGAACCAAAAGAAGAGCCAGGGGTCTGAGGGGAGTCTCAAAACAATATATACATGACAAACTTATCTTATGTTTGCAAATATTTAGATCTATTACTATTCTATTGTAGATCATGGGAAGTTATTTGACATAGGGCACAAAAAATAGAAAAAAACTTGTATTCGTTGAGTGAAATCACTACATTTTTTGGATCAAGGGTTCTTGAAGGGGTGATCAAGAATTATGAAGACCGAGCATTGGGAATTGTAATTAGCTGAAGGCATTTCATGGGGCGTATATGATCCATCATGGCCGTTGGAGAAAATCATTACTTTTGCATCTCAAAACGCTATGGGTTGTGATAGTTGTTGCCCGAAGTATAATCAACTCGAGGTGTAGAACATACCACCAATTTTGTTGTGTATCTGTGGACTGTGTTTGCTCATGCGGATTTGTAGACAATAGTGGCATTTCTTTTGAACATTGTACCAACATTGGGTGCCATTTCTCATTGCCATTTGGTGGCGGTGTTCCATAATGACCACAGGGCATCATAGCTCATTGTTAACAGTTGGACGTGTTATCCCCATTTTGTGGATAACTAAGGAGATTATGTCTCAAGGCCCTTAGGTTGCAGATATGGAGTGTCGAGAGACTACATGACCAACAATACCCTTTTGCACAGATGGAAACCCCTCTCACCACCATTGATGGTCACAGATTTCCAGATGGCATCCACCACATCAACTGGCTTCCGAAAATCAGTGGACCTTGCTCCATGAGGTACAAGTCAGTATTATGGTGAGCATCATTTCAATATTTAAGCCACTTGAGTATGTTGTATCTTAGATTTCTCTAGATTTCATGATATATGCTTGGACATTATGCCTTTTGCCCCGCTTCACCTTGGTGGTTGACATTCTTCCCTAGTAAGTGGTTTTCTTGGGGATGGGTTTGCTACTAGGAACTCCCTTAATGAGCCATCGTACCGTTCTCGACCATACTTACCACTTTCCATCACTATTCCCCTCCATTTCCTTATATCTTGGGATTTTAGGGTGTATTGACTTGAGAAGGGGTTGTCCTTCATTCTATGGGAAGAAGGGGCTGAAGGCCCAGAGGGATTGATGTTGGGTAAAAGATAAAATCCTTGTATGAACCTTTCAAATGCTTCGCCCATGGATCACCCAAGAAAGCAGTGAAACACTTATCTTTGAGTAAAGGGGACCTACAATATAATAAAGAATCCTTAAAAGGTTAGTTGAAGGATAGGAGGTCTCATCATGAGCCGACCTATCACGTCCATGAATATCTAGTGGTATGACATTACCATCATCTGATCACCAAACCAAGGTAATGGCTCTCAGTTGCATGGTTGAGAGAAAGGGGGTCTCATCACGAGCCACCATTATCATTTCCACTAGGTGTTTGTGGGTGACATTACCATTATCTGGTCACCACGCCAGGGCAGTGACCTTCAACCTCTCCTTAAACTTATGAAAGAATAAAAGAATGGCAATTAATGGGCTTGGAAAAAGTGCATTGCAGACGAAGGTACCACACCCTCTACAAAGGCACCCATGAATGAGACACTACGATCCCTTGTATGTCATGAGACCTATGCCCATTGAGTCTTGACCCCAACCACTTCATACACTTTACATGGCTTAGCGAGGGATCTCTTGGAAACTCTCCTTGACCTAGGGAAAGATCTACTCAATAGGACACCTCATCAACCCTCCCATATTCAAGCTTGACAAGTCACTTAGTGTCTTTGAGCAATTAATTGTTTGATATAGTGATCTTTGATGCACATGCTTAGGTGGCTCATTTATTGATTGGATTCACTTATCATGATGTTATGACTTGAGATCCTTGGAGGGCATGCTCATTTGTCTTTGCAGGACCTAGTTGGTGGACAATTTTGGGAGAACAAGCCTAGCTTGGCCTTCCATTGGGCTGCAAGCCCACAGGTTGGATGCCAAGGGCCCACATGCTGGATGAAGAAGATCAAACTTGAAAGGCCTTGAAGATGACTTGGACGATGTATCCTAGCCCCCACATGCCAAACGTTTTGCCTAGGAGAGGCAAAACATCTCCTTTTTGAGCATGACATCATCTAGGTGGTTAGGGCTTGGTGGTGATGTAGCCACTCATTGACACATAAACGTTTTGAGGAGGAGGTCTTCACCATGAGGAGATTGCCTAGATGCTTGACATGTGGCCTTTGGAGGCATACCCATGCTTCTCCAACACCAACGACTTCTTCTAAGTGGCAAAACATCCCCTAAAGGGGAGACGTCCATGTAAATTAGGGTTTTACTTGTGCAAAAGTGAAAATTTAAATGAATTGTTTAATATTAGTTTGTTAAAGGGGGCAAGATTAGGGTTGTTGACCCCTAGTCTTGGGGTTTACCCCTTAATTTATGGACAAATCACCTTAATGACATTTTTGTATAAATAAGAGATCATAAGATCTCATTTGAACATAACTCTCCCTCTTGTGAGAGGACTTGAATCTGAAATTTTCGCTACACTTGGCTATATTTGTCTCTTGTGCACTTGTTTATGGCTATCTCTTGTGAATGGTTTATGGAGGAGTAAGGCGCCATCCTTGGAGAAATGCTTTCTAGCTTTTATGGTGGATTATCTTAGCATCTCTCTTGATTTTGGTATGGTCTTTTACTTGTATGCTATCATTTTTTCAAGCCAAGGATTGTTGTGCTAAGAGCTAAGTGGGAAGTAAGAGTATTTACACCCCCACTCTAGTCTCCATCATTTATTGCTTAAAGTTCATTGATGTTGCAAGGGTTTGTTTGAGGATGTAAGATGATTTACACCCGTCATTCTTAAACCCTAACTAGAGATACTTGCCTTGGGAGTAAGAGGATTTACAACCCCAAGGAAGTAGCATCTCTAGTTCATTTATTTGAATCCATTAACCCAATAGTAAAGGCACTAATCATCTATTTTTTTCATTGGAGATATAAAATCATTGCCTTGGGAAACGTGAATTTTTATCATTTGAAAGATCTCTTGCTTGGAGTTGGCTTGCCTCATTGAGAGAAGTCCTCCTCTACTAGGGCATCCCCTCTCTCCCACTACTTTACTTGCTGTTACAAATCCTAACCTACAGCCATCAGCCATTAGGGCTGATCTAACCTAGATAAACTACTAACCATAACTCCTAAACTAACCCTAAATTAGCTCCTAAATTTTGTTCATTTACTCTACTAACTAGGGTGCATCTTTTGGGCTAATTGTTGGCATATTTTGATGGTATAATTTGCTGATATAAGTCACTGAAAGCTACAACCATAAGGCTGCAATTTTCTGCAGAAAATACATGTTTACAACAACCATCTTCTCTTGCCTCTCAAGTGCCATTTTTCAGCCTATATTCATTGCTAATCTTGATGTTGATTTGCTTAACTAGTTTAGATCTTTGTATGCTGATTTAGATGTTTTATTTGTTGTATAAACTGTCATCTACTGCTGCAAATTAGGGACAAAAAGCTTAACTTTCTGATCCATACTAACATATATCATTGCAAGTTGGATTTTCTTGTGTCTCGGGCTGGTACAATCATCNTATTTCACTTTTGACTTAAAACTCCTAAGTCAAAGTGAAATTAGAATCATAAAGTAAAGTACAAGGGTAATAGTCTTCCCCCTTTGTGCTTAGAGACTCATAAGCACATGGGGACCACTTTCCAACGTACCCAAATCTCAACATTGCCCAACCTACAACTTGCGCTATAACATGACGCGGAGCTTTGCAGATAAAACAATGCCAAATATTTCATTCTTGGAATGATTTCCATAGACATGTAGATCAAACCATCATTTGAGATCGATTGTTATCTCTTTGATAGTAGATTGCTCATCCCTTTTTTTCATTGAATACCCACATGTTGGTATCCCCTAGTGCACAATTATTTCTTCTAATATCTATAGGTAGTTTGACTCATCTTGAAGTGAGTTGTAACACTTGATAACATGCATAACAAATTTGATGGCTCGGATCCACAAGCATGGGTTACTTAGATGGAACACTATTTCTCCCTCCATGGCATTACTGATGAGTTGACCAAGCTTCGTTACGACATTCTCTATTTGGATCCAAAAAGATGGCAATAGTGGCAATGGCGTCGAAATGCACGCCAAGGGTATGTTGCTTGGACACAGTTTGTTGCTGAGTTGTATGAATGCTTTGACATAGACGCCCACCATTTACGATGTCTGACAGAGTTGAGACAATCTGGCACAGTGGAAGATTTTATCGTTGCCTTTGAGCACTTGGATTTTCGAACAGAGGGCATGACAGATGCCTTCTTCTGGGAATGCTTTATCAATGGCCTCAAGGATGAAATCTTAGCCCAGGTCCTCATGGATCGCCCCCAGACTTGGTTGGAAGCAACTAAACGTGCCAAGGAGGCACAACATGTCATCTTGGCCCAGAGCAAAAACCGACTTTTGTTCCCCACCCAAAACCCACCACCCCTGCTCCTCATGCCCCTCTCAAGGTCCAAAAATTAACACGGGCAGAATTAGTTGAATGCGGGTCTTTGCTACATTCGTGATGATAAATACTTTCCCGAGCACATGTGTAAAGAACATAAAAATTTTATGGCCATTTTAGAGGATATTTTAGATGAAGAGGTTGAGGTTTCACCTGAAGTAGAGCTACCCAAAATAGATGATCCTATGCCGCCCTTTGATCCTCCTTAAGTTGAACCACTGATTTCACTGAATGCTGTCACTGGTTTTCCTACTCCCCAAACCCTCAAATTGATTGGTTACATTAAGCACATGAAAATCATCATCATAGTTAACAGTGGCGACACTCATAATTTCATTCATCCCTGCCTTGCTCAAGAAGTCAATTGCTATATCCGTGTTCTCAACAATTTTCAAATCACGATTGCCAACGGTGGTTCCATGAAATGTGGGGGGCGTTGTGAAAATGTGCGCCTACAAATTGGTCAGTATAACCTAAAATCTTACATGTTTACTATTGACATGGGTGGTTGTGACATTGTGCTTGGTGTTGAATGGTTACACACTCTTGGCCCCATCACCATGGATTTTAAGGCATTAACCATGCAATTTCAACAGGAAGGACAACAGTATAAATTCCAAGGCATTACAATAGGTTCTCCAGAGATCATCAGTTCCCATCGTATGGAAAAATTACTCAAAAAAGGTCATTCTGGCATCATTGCCCAACTCCATTCCCTTCAAGCAGTTGAGACACCCCCGGTACACCTCGATCTTAAAGCAATCCTTTCCTGCCATCCCACTGTTTTCCAAACTCTCCAGGGCCTTCCCCCTCCCACGGAGACCATGACCATTCCATTCCTTTAATCCCAGGTAGTGTTCCTCCTAATGTTCGCCCTTATCGTCATCCCTTTGCTCAAAAAAATGAAATTGAGAAAATTGTCCAAGAATTGTTAAAAGCGGGTGTTATCTGTCTCAGTACCAACCCCTATTCTTCCCCTGTTGTCATGGTCCTCAAGAAGGAAGGCACTTGGCGCATGTGTCCTGATTTTTGTGCCCTTAACAAACTTACCATCAAAGACAAATTTCCCATTCCTATCATAGATGACCTTCTGGATGAACTCAGTGGGGCTCAATACTTTACCAAACTTTACCTACTTTCGGGCTACCACTAGATACGTATGAAAGAGGAAGACATCCCCAAGATTGCATTTCGCACTCATGAGGGCCACTATGAGTTCTTGGTCATGCCCTTTGGTCTCTGTAATGCCCCCTCCACTTTTTAAAGTCTCATGAATCATGTCTTTCGTCCTTTCCTCCGTCACTTTGTGTTAGTTTTCTTTGATGATATTCTCATCTATAGTAAAACTTGGCCAACCCATCTCACCCATGTAGATCAAGTTCTCCATCTCCTCTCCAAGCACCAATTTTTCCTCAAACAGTCTAAATGTGCTTTTGGTGCCTCTGAAGTTAAGTACATGGGTCATATTGTTAGCAAGGATGGTGTAAGGGTGGATCCCAAGAAAATTGAAGCTATGCAAAATTAGCCTTCCCTAAAACTCTGAAAAGTTTGCATGGTTTGTTGGGTTTAATGGGCTATTATCGCAAGTTTGTTTAGAATTATGGCAAAATTGTGGCTCCTCTGACAACTCTCCCTAAAAAGAATGCTTTCAGTTGGATTCCAGTAGCTAACCAAGCCTTGAAAGAAGCTATGTGCACTACTCTTGTATTGGCCCTACCTGACTTCCCCAAGACCTTTGTTCTGGAATGTGATGCATTCGAGAGAGGAATCGAGGCAGTCCTCGTGCAAGATGGATGACCTTTGGCTTTCACCAACAAATAGTTGTTGGAACGACATTTGGGCCAATCGATTTATGAAAAGGAAATGTTAGCTATTTTGCATGCAGTGGATCTCTGGCACCCTTATCTATTGGACACCGTTCCAAATTAAAACGGATCATCAAAGCCTCAAGTACTTCCTAAAATAACGAATTCCATCCCCGGAGCAACAAAATTGGGTGACCAAGCTATTTGGATATGATTATGAGATTGTTACAAGAAGGGAAAATAAAATGTGGTGGGTGATGCTCTTTCCAGGAAATATGAAGACGAAAGGTACCTCTTTTCCCTGTCATTCATTGTAGCAAGCTTGCTTCAGGCTGTTTGACATGGATGGTTTCAAGACCCCAAAATTTCCAGCCTAATCCAAAAACTTCAACATGATCCACAAGCTGCTCCAGGGTACTCTTGGCACAATGAAGAGTTTTACTATAAAGGTCGCTTATATTTAAGCAAACAGTCGACCCTCAAACCCAAGGTACTGTCTGAGTTTCACGCTTCACCTACATTGGGCCATTCAGGTTTTACCAAAACTTATGAACGGGTAAAATGATCTTTCTTCTAGGATGCTATGAAAGAGGACATCTGCACCTTTGTGGCCGAATGTGATACATGTCAACGCAATAAGGGAGAGACTGTCAAACCTCCTGGTCCACTCCAACCACTTTCGCTTCCACCTAGTATTTGGATAGATATTTCCATGGATTTCATTGTTGGTTTACCCAAATCAGGCAATAAGTCAATCATCATGGTGGCAGTGGATCGTCTTTCCAAATATGCTCATTTCTGTGCTTTTCAACACCCGTTCACAACATCCACAGTGGCTCAAATTTTTATGGATAATATCTTCAAACTCCATGGAATGCCTCATTCTATTGTTTTTGACCGTGATCCCACTTTTTCCAGCAATTTATGGCAAGAACTATTCACGCTCCAGGGAACTCAATTGCATCTCAGTAAAACTTATCATCCCCATACTAATGGCCAAACATAAGCGGTCAACAAGTGTTTGGAAACATATTTGAGGTATTTTGCATCTGACAGACAACACCAGTGGGTCCAATGGTTACCCCTAGCTGAATGGTGGTACAACACCTCTTATCATACTGCAACTCGCATCACTATTTTTGAAGCAGTCTACGGACATAAGCCACCATTGGTTCTCCTATACATGTCAGGTGTCTCCAAGGTTCAGGGGGTTGACTAGAATCTTACCGTCCGCATGAACATTCTCTATACTCTCAAAGACAATTTGGTAATGGCTCAAAATCGCATGAAGCAACAGGTCGATCAAGGTCATTCTGAACGTCAATTTGTTGAAGGGGATCAAGTGTTTCTCTGCCTCCAACCATACAAACAAACTTCACTCAAAGCCCAACAGTGTCAAAAACTTGCACCAAAATTTTATGGTCCTTATACTATTATCAAACGCATGAGGCCAGTGGCCTATTAGTTAGCTTTGCTCAGTCACTCCAAGCTACATCCTATTTTCCATGCCTAAAGAAAGTGATTGGCACCAAATGCCACACCCAGACCAACCTACCAAAGTTAGATGAAGAAGGTTCCATTTGGTTGCAACCACAAGCCGTATTGGACTAGAGAGAGCGTCATCTCCATCAATGCACCATCAAAGAAGTTTTGGTTCACTGGAAGGATACTCCACCAGAAGATGCCACCTGGGAACCGACTACCATTCCGCAACAATTTCCTCATCTTAAGCCTCGAGGACAAGGCTCTTTTTCAAGGGGGAGGGCATGTTAGGGACCTAACCCCTCACATAGATAGAATAATATATTTTCCATTTAATAAAGGCAAACATTAGTTAATAAGGTCTAAATATATTTTCCATGTAAAAAAGGCTGACATTAGTTAGCAAGGCCTATTTAATAAATGTGAACAAGTCAATGTAGGAAGACCTAATAGAACCTTCCGCTTCTAGAAAGATCTTCCTCTAGAATGTTCTTTAGAAGATAAAATTGATAAGTTTTGAGCTAGTATTAGGTTTCTTTTCAATTTACTAGACAATAATAGCATAAGCAGGATCATTGAAAGAAACACAATCATAAGCTACACAACATTTATCCTGGGAAACCCTTATGGGGGAGAAAACCCAGCAAAAACTTCCTTAATATAGATTGCCAATACAATACCAAGACAATAAACCAAACACTAGAGAATATCCAAGACTGAGCAATGTGCCTCTCTCTCCTTCTTCTGGCAACTGTAACTTCCTTCAAACTTGCGCACTAGATGAGTGACTTGAGTGAGTGAGATAATGAGGCGCTAGCCTCCTTTATTTATACTAGCTGGTAGGTGCTGGAAAGGTGTCTCTTCACTGGGTAGTGCCGACTTCTCTTCTTTGTGGTTAAAACCACTTTAATTAGGCCTGGGGGTTGACTTCTTAATTAGCATAATATAGTTAGGGTTTGACCAATCTACCAAAGGGGATTTGGTCAATTACAATGCCTGACATGATCAATCCACAAAAGGGGATTGATCTAGTTAATAATGACTCAATAATAAATAGAATACTCTTTGTAGTTACAATATTTCAACACTCCCCCTTAACAAAAAGGGTATTCTACAGACACAACTCAATACAACATCATCAGAAGAGAGAGAGAGAGGGCAACAACATCAACAACATCTGGAACACTGACTGGCACATCTAGAAATCATCAGAAGTTTTTGTCATCATCATCGTTCACAGCATGGAGCTGGAGTAGCATCATCATCCTCATCAACATGAGGCTAAAGTAACATCATCATCTTCTTTAGCGTGAGGCTAAAGTAATATCATCAACATCTTTAGCATGAGGCTAAAGCATCGTCATCAACATCTTGAGCAAGACGCTGAAGTGGCATCATCATCATCATCTTCAGCATGAAGTTGAAGTATCAACATCAATAACATGAAGCTATAACAACAATATCACCAACACGAGGCTGATACAGTATCATCAACAACAACATCATCATCACAGCACGAGGCCGAAGCAACTCATCAAAGCACGAAGGCTGGAGCATCATCAACATCAACACTAAGCTGGAAATCTTCAGCACGAAGCTGACATCACATCAACATCATCACGAAGCTGGAAATCTTCAGCACAAGGCTGGCATCACATCAACATCATATGCAACAGAATGAGGCAGGTGCAACAACATTTTGTGGTACTCTGACAGTCCCTAAGGAGCTGCCCAGGAATCATAAGATTCTCTAGGATATAAAATCCTAACGGATCTACCACGTGGTACTCTGACAGACTGTCCTTACTGGACCTTCGAGATCTGCCCAGGAATCGTAGGATTCCCTAGGATTATAAAAATCCTAACGGAGCTACCATTACTGACCAAGCTAGCATATACATGCACAAGTACTCTGACAGCTCGTCCTTTCGGACCTTCGAGATATGTCCAGGGATGATCAGTCCCTTAGGATATAAAATCCTAACTGAGCTACCTGCTATTGGTCAGGATACCATAGTATCATCAACACTACTCCCCCTTTCGAGGGAGGTCCTTTCAGACTATACCAAACTTGTCTCGAAAGTATTTAAACTTTACATGAGACAAAGGCTTGGTCTGCAACCTGCTCATCTGTGCCAACATATTGGAGCTTTAAAGCTCCCCTCTGCATCATATCATGAATGAAGAGATACTGGATCTCTATGTGCTTCGACTCATCATGGAACACATCATCTTTATACAACTCTGGTTATCACATAGGATCACAGTGGCTTCCATCTCTAGATCAAATAGATCTGTCAACAACATCCGAAGCCATATGGTTTCACAACTGGCGGAACATGCTGCAATATATTCCGCTTCTACTGTGTTGAGAGCAATACTTGATTGCTTCCACTCTGCCATGAGATCATGGTTGACCCTAGACTGAAACAACATCTTGAGGTGCTCTTTCTGCCAGAGACACTTCCAGCCCAATTTGAAACGGTATAACCACTCGGTCTGAAGTCATGATCTCCATTATAACTGAGACCAAAATCCAATGTACCCTTAAGGTATCTCATCACATGTTTTGCAGCAGCAAGGTGAACATGTTTGGGTTCTACCAGAAACTGACTCAAGGTGTTCACGACAAAACATATATCTGGCCTGTTGTTCGTCAGATCATCAATGATCCAATGATCTGTTTGTACAGCGTAGCATCAACCAACTATGACGAAGTATCAACAAGGAGCTTCAACTTTGTTTCCATGGGTGTATTCATGGATTTACACTCCAACATATCAAACCTCTTCAGTATTTCAACTGCATACTTCCCTTGGTTAAGGAAGATCTTCTCTGGGCTCTGCCAGACCTCAAGACCTAAGAAATAGTGCATTAGGCCAAGGTCTTTCATCTCAAATTTTGCAGTGAGCTTCTTCTTACAATCAATGATGAGCTTTTCTTCTCCAGTTAGAAATAAGTCATCCACATACAACAACAATATAACAGGCTCATCATTCATAACCTTGAAGTACAAGTTAGAATAAACTTTACTCTTGGTAAAGCCCAAGCTCGTTAGGAAACTGTCAACTCTGCCATATCAAGTTGTAGGAGCTTGCTTCAACCTGTACAGAGCCTTCTTCAACCTGTAGATCTGAGTCTTTCTGTCTTCAACTTCAAATCAAATTTTCACATCACTTTGTACCAATCTGGTACACTTGCTCAGCTACAACTCAATCTGCACAATCATGTGCTAGCTCTATGTGCTTTCTGCAAAGCACTATTTGTCTCATTGCCTGAGAGTATGTCCTCTCCTCTTTCTGCAACTGTTCCTTTTGGAACTGGGACTCTGCACCTGCAGTTGCTCTGAAGCTGAGAATGACTGCTTCATTCTCACCGTGGCTGCTGAAATCTGAGAGTAACTCCTCTACTCTATCATGACAACAGCTTCATCTGAAACTGAGAGTGGCTCAATAACTGGCACTGAAAGTAGTTCTTCTTCTTTCATGGAGGTAACTCTATCTGCTAGTGTAGTCATGTCTTCATGACCCAACTAATGTACTACATCAACTGACACTGGAGATAACTCAATCTCAAATATAGGGATTGCTCCCCCTGAATCTCATATTGTCATGGTAGTTCTGGTTGTCTTCATGAACACTGGAACTATTTCTTCAATTACTGGAGTAAGTGTCTCATCATAGTCTTGTCCCTCTTGCTGGGAGAATCCTTTGGACACACATCGGGCTTTGTACATCTGCAACATGCTTGATCTATTAGATCAATCTTGGAAGTCGACACTGACTTCTCTTCTAGTCTCACGGAAAAATCCATATCCCAGTCTTTCTGACTGGCTTCATTCTCTGTCACTGAAACAAGGAAATCTTCCTGGGAGATTTTTTTATCTCCTAGAAGTCTCTGAAGCTATGATCTAGTCATCTCATGGCATCTGTCTTCCAGTCCTAGAAGATGTCTCTTCATATCATCTCTTACAGGGTATACTTGGTGTTGAATACCAAGTCTAAATATGAAAAGTTGAATCAGACTTCAAACGAGTTCTGCTTCTCGTCAAGGTGGCTTCATTATCCTTTGACCAAGTCTTCTGTGAGTTCTTGTTCTAATGTTTGGTCATCTTTGGAGCCTTCTGCTCTTTACAAGCAATCTCCATATGAGATACTCTGGATCTCAAAAATAGCTTCTTCTTCATCTTCTTTGGTACATGGATGTATACCGTCATGTACACGACTTGGGTAGTTTGCTTCATGTCTCATCTAATCAGTTGCCTTCTGTAATCTTCACTATAGCTTCCTCAGTGTTATCACCTATGACTTGAACCAAGGTCAACAAAACAACATGCAGGAATAATACTCTTTTGATAATAGTAATAAAACAATAGCATGAATAATCGTCACAGTAGCTCCTTTAGAGCTATCACTTGTGACCTGCCTGAAACAAAGATCAAAAGTAAGAAATAC
>SNQJ01S0126778.1:13033-25124 GCA_010110895.2 Picea sitchensis | reverse complement strand
ACATGTAGGCCCTGAAAATAATTAAAGAAAATAATTACAAAATAAGAAAGTGTCAGGTCGGCCCTAATGTTAAAAGGAAGTGACATAAATGGTATAAATAAACATCATTATACATTCATTTGATACAAGTCAAATTTCAGAGGAAAGAATAAGTAAAAGAAGGACAGATTTCAAGGGAGGATGAAGTCTTTTGGTGATGTGTTCTAAGGTATGTTATTTTCAAGTCATCTTACCATTTTTTCTATAACATGTTTTCTAGAACGATTCAGATGGTGAAATTGCTGTAGTATTGATAAGACATATCAAGGTACCTCTGGTAAAACATTTATCTCTTGATTCCCTGTAATTATGGAGATAGACTCCGTGGAAGATAGGGTTTGTGACCAGTCCTGAAGCTAGTCAATAAACAGGTGTTCTGGGTGTTGGAGCCGCCTTTGTTTTTGGGCCTGTCACAATTTTCATTTTTGATACGTGAAATTCGAAGTTGATTTTCTTTTCCTGCCAAGATGATGAGACCTCTGAAACCTCATCACCTAAAAAGTGATGCTTTTTTTCTCTTTAAAACAAGCCCACTTTCGTAAGAATGTTTTATCCTTTTTGTTTTACTTCGAGATCTCGCAAGTCGGATATTATAATCCATGAGTTCACATGTCCCGAGTCGCGAAAGGGAGAAGTCATTTTAAACTTTCACTCAAGTTAGTAACCGGGGTTAAATCCTTTGACTCATGATTAGGCGTCGTCGGGGTTTCGCGCCTCGGCGTTTGCCAAACCCAAATTTTTATTTTTACAGCCCCGAGAGCCAAGAACACGAGGCCCTTTTGGGTTAACCCTGGTCAAGGATTAAAAGGCTAACCATGGTTAAAATCTGTTCTCGGCACTTCGCCACTCGGCACTATCTTTTCGAAAGTTACAACGTCTAAAACCCCGACTCACGAAGTTGCAATATGATTATAACCTGATTAATTAATCGCCTAATCCAAGTTTTTCTTCCCCTTAATTGAGTCTTAAGTCTCGCGGTTTCATGACTCGGCATACTAATTTCCCATAAACTTGTCTTCGAGGTTCCGAGTTACGATGTGGCGAATAAAAGGATTATAAAATTAATTATGCCGCAAATCGCGATTACCGTTAATTAAGTCAAAGTCGGTCCTCGCGATCTCGCGAGTTGGAGACTCAAAATGTTAAAAGAAAATCCACGATGTAGCGAATAGCGAGAAATTGATTAACGTTGGTAAGGTTTGATAATTTAAGATAAAGTAAGATATATCCCGTGCCTCGAGGATTGCACGTTTCTCGAGGTAGCCATTTTCTCTCCATACTTCGAATGACTGTCAAACCGCCAGAAATTGATGACATTTATGGAGAAGTAGGGTAAATCCACCCATATAAGATCGGATTTTATGCAATAAATTTGCTCCTAATTACGATTTGATAGGATTATTTCGAAAAGTACCAAATTTTCAAATATATATAAGAGCTTCATTTTATTATAATGAACGCATTTTCATAAACACGTAGAGCTCGTCATTTCCGGGTGAGCTAATTTCTGCATGTATACCCAGTTCTATTGCATAAGGGCGAAAACACAAGCTTCAGCTATGGCTCCACGGAAAGCAACAAAGGCGAATGTCGAGGTTGCAGAACAAGGCTCAGATACTGTCTCTGACACTTTTCCCTGGAGTGTCGACTCAGTCCCTAGCTGGTCATTTGTTTCATACATTCTGCAATCAGAGTTGGTGAATTATTCGGACTCGGACGACAATGAAAAGGACGACCTGAACACTAAATACAAGATAGTTGTTCAATCCGGAATGCACAGAGTAGCAACCAGACCACGGTTTCTCCCATATTATGATATGATCCGATGGGCATTGGATCACATAGACCTACCCACCAGAACTATCATGAACCAGCAACAGGTCACGGTCGGGACTTTTAGACTGGAACATATCCAAACCATGTATAAGCTTCCAATGACATCTGAATATACATATGATGTTGAATTCCTGGAGGAATTCAAAGAAAAGGAGTGCACACAATATGATAAAACCATTCCCGGTTTGATAAAGGATTGGGTTTCGCGCACCGCGAAATTCAGAGAAAATGACCAGGGCGTTTATTCAATAGCTTCGTTGGAGCCACAGTATAAGTATGTGGCAATGATGACATGCCGACTATTTGGGAGGGAGGACACATCACATTTCTTCATTGCGTGGGTGCCTCTCATGTTTCGGGTCGTAGAAGGTTGCTCATTTAATTGGGCGAAGATACTCTCAGACTGTTTGGCCAAACGGGTCACAGAGTATCGGGAGCAGAAGGCAAGTGGGAGGCCGTCCTCATTTTTCATGTCCGCATATATTATGGACACGATATGTTCCATGACACCATTCCCCTTGATGATCCGGGCTTGGAATCCGGTCGAATACAGGCCCGTACATGTAAACCATGAAAAGCTATGGGAAAATAAAGCAGACAGTTTCATATACGAAATTTTCAACTGGGTGATGGTGCCCCTGCATATCGCCATTTTTGGTCACCCACCACCTCGTATCTCAGACAACATTGCTACAAATATGAGTGGCATAGCAGACTGGTACGTGGAGGCAGAGTTCTCATGCTTCAAAGTGTTCAGGGCTGCTCTTCCCCCGCTTGCGCTACCATTGTTCATCCCCGACAAGCTGGCTTGTCGCGAGGTTGCCCGGCAGACAGTAATTGGCGGGGTAAGTAATTTACTCAAAGGATACTCAAAGAAGGTGTGGTCGTCTTTTCCCATTCGGTTGAATTCTTATTCTTTATTGGATTTCCGGCATGCAAAGGTCGAGGCTGCAACCCTGGAAGACCTGAATTTGGTCTCCATCGAGTATAAGAGACATGATCCATAGAGGGTTGTGAGAAACCATTTAGCAAAGTGTGGGCTCAAGAGATTCAAGCATGAGAACTCACCCTCGGATGATATTTTCCTAGGGGCGAGGTCTTACAAATAATTTCTAGTCCGGATCCGATCCTTGGCACCTGAGGACACAACTGTTGTGTTAAAATTCCAAGAGCATAGACGAAGCGGTTTCCCCACTGTGTTGCAAGGTGAGAGTTCGGGTGTTCTCGAGACAAAGCAAAAGGATGCTGAAGATCCCAAAGATGCAATTCCTGGCTTGGAAAAACAACAGGACGAGGAGGAAAAAACAAAGAATCCTGAAGTAGAGGTACTGACTCCAGACCCACCAAAGAAACAGAATCCGGAAGTCGAGACAAAGACCCCGAAAACACCAAAGAAGCAGAACCCGGTCGATACCCCAGGAAAATCAGCGAAACAAATCAGGGAACCCATCACTTCTGTCACCCCCTTGCAGTCAACACAGGGGAATATTGAAGAAGGATGGATATTTAATGAGGATCTGAGGCCCATACGAGCAGAAGAACTTCCTCTGAACGAGTTCTTCTTTGATAAAAAGAGAAAAGCAGTAGTGAAAAGGGAATTCTACCAGGAGGGAGAATCGACTACTAAAAAGTTCAAGGTTATGACCGATGGAAAAAATAAAAAGAATGAGAAATTCACCACTGAGATCGCAGGGATGCTAGGAGCGTATGCATCGGTGAATCAATTCTCGGTCGAAATTCTAAAGAACCAACTCCATAGGAAAAATAGCCTGATCAGGACTCTCGAGGCCAGATTGGCCTCGGCCATGGAAAATACTAAAGGCCACGTGAGTGCGGAGATAGGACTGGCCCGACTGGCCGATAAAAATGAGATAGAGGTGCTTAAAACTAAGCTCGAGAAAGAACATCTAGTGTTCCGATACGGTCGGATACAGGCGGGCCAACAGAGGACTATGATTGCAGAGCTACAAACCCAGGTAGAGATCATTGAAAGCAAGACGATCAACGTCGAGGGGTTTAAATCCCGAGCAATCGAGATTCAGAACAAAATCTCTTCTGCACAATAGAATTTGCTTGCCAAAGTGGGAGCGATCCGAGAGAATTGTCTGTTGATGAATCAGGTTTCCGAGAACCTGACTGTCAGAGAGAGGGATGCCGAAGCAGCTCGATTCGCCTTCCAGGAGGCGGTGATAGCCACGAACAACAGAGTTTCGGCAGGTTCTCCCGGACTCACCATCCTAGAACAAACCAGAGGAAATATTTTGTTGAAGGATTGGGAGCACAACATTGCCCTGGGCAAGGAACAAGCCCAAAAGGTAACCAATTCATTAGAAGAATCCTTCAATTCTATAGATGGCGATTTGTTGGGTGTGGACAGTGGAGGTGACGCAGAAACATTGATGCAAATGAATGTGGAACAAATCTCGCTTGATCTGAAAGAGAAGGATGAGAGAGATTCGGCCGATATCTCTCAGATAGATACGGTGGACATGGCCCGAGTGGAGAAGCACATGATTCAGCCCAGCACGCAACTGAGTGCCCTCGACATCATCGATGCACAAATGGGGGACAAGCTGCAGAAGTTAGCCCAAGAGTTTTACTTCGCCGAGGCCAGCTATCAAGCGGAACCTTCACGACTCATATCTCAGCTTGTGGAAAGATGTATCGCCTGCACCGAATCCGCGCGAAGACGAGCACCTGGAACTAAGTGAAGATAGAGTAGGGGAAATGGAGCGATTTCTCTCTCCTCTATCGTAACTGAAATTTTTGCGACTATTGAGATTCTACTTGCTTTGCAGAAATTGTATAAATATACCCCAGAGAGAAATAAATAGGGCTGGACCCTTTTTGAGTTATTTGTAATAGAGTTTTTACATTGAGAGTTAATACAGGCAGATCTGGAGATTCTCAATTACGTCACTTCTGTATCACAAGTTTGCTTCCTTGTATCTCATTTTTACATTTCAATTCATATTCATAATTAATGTGCTTCATTGTAATTTAGTACGATCACTACTAAAACGAATGAATTTGGGTTTTCTGTAATTGTTTACTGCCTTTCCTCTGCACCAGCTATCATCCATGTAAGACCAATCTGCAATTTCAGAATTCTACATATATTTTTTGTTACATTGGTTATTTTCTTATATATTTTCCTCTCTCGTTTATGTCGTGATTTTTCCACTGGTTGGAAATTTACTTTGTAAATGGCTCAATGTTTTTCTCCCATCTCACCCCTTTTATAAAGATATGATACAGTTACGGGAATGAGCCTTAGATTTGCATCTATATGTTAGTTCTACAACCGTAAGTTCTCTCTTATAAGATCAAATTGAGACAACACTTAATCTTTCCTAAAAGTCTTTTATATCTTTACTGTTCCCCCATGAAAGTCCCTATACCAACTCAACCTAACATCGAACCCAGATTATTGAACCAAACACACATCGCCCTAAACCTTTTCAACACTATCCTTAAAAAAACAACTAACCGGGTCGAACTTGAACAATCATGGGCAGCCATTGAACGAGACATAAGTATTCGGGAACAGTTTGAATCCACACAACCCCGATGAAGAAATATCCCTTAGTTTCTTTCTCTGAAGGTTGACCCCCTCCCTGCTCCATATCCTAAACACTTTCGGATGCCTTGACACTGTACTTTTGAGCCTTAAGTATAGACCTAGGAACAACATCTTACTGGCGCCGTTGCTGGGGACCGAAGTTATGAAATCTTTTTCCTTGGGAAAACGACACTTGTTTTCGTTGAAAGTGTTACCCTTTGATAATGAACAAAGAGTACACACCCTTTAAGGCTTTTTATATTTCACTTGGAGACTCTATGAAGAAATAAACTGGCATTCAGTCGAAGGAATACCAGACAAAACCCGGATGGTGAGCAGATTACGCCCGTTACCAATCCCGAAAAAATTCTAAAGGCAAGAGGCTCTTTCAAGCCAACCGTTGTTGTTTACCAACTTGCAATCCCATCACCGAAGGCCGAGAGTCCTTCCGAACCCTCAACCTTGTTCAGTCCTTGCTTTGACGCTAAACATTCAACGTCAATCTGCTCCGAAATTAGGAGTGAGATTCATCCAATTGTCCCTTTAGTACAGAGAGGAGAGGGCCCTCTTGAAGGTTCGTCAGTTTTTAAAATACCATCTTATCTTCAGTTGAATTTCCTGACTGCTCCAAATCCTGAAGAGTGTGTTACACACTCATTTCCGACACCTGTCAGGTTTCCCGATTCCATCTCTTGAAATTCTGAGGAACCAACTCCTCGCGTTCCTTATCCTTCCTCATCAGAGTCTCCTCTTAGCGAAGAAAATAAAATTTCCTTGTTATTTTTTGAAAACCCCCTTTATAACTTTCCACAAACAACGATGGCAGCCGTCGAAGGAGGAGGTGGAGGGTTTATATGAGGAGGAGGAGGTGGAGGAGGTGTCCCTCTAGGAGGATGTGGAGGTCAAGGGCCTCCCCCCCCTCCCAGAGTTTTTGCGAAAGTTGCAGCCCAATACGCCCCTTTGGTGTTTCCCGTCCCCCTACACGATCTTCCAGAAAACTACATAAATAATTTACCGAAATTCAACGGGGAGGGAGATCTGACCGCTGTTGAACATATTAATTTTTTCAACCAATTCACAGATCTCTGCGGTGCCGAGCACGAGGATGTATATTCGAGACTCCTTGTCCAAACTTTTGAAGGTCAGGTCCGAACTTGGTTTCAGAGCCTACCCGCAGCTTCTATCCCATCATATGATGCTTTGGAAGATGCTTTCCTCAGACAATGGGGCGAGCAAAAAGACCATCTCTATTATCTAACTGAATTCAGGTCTTTGAAGAAAAAGAACTCAGAAATAGTCATGGAATTCATTCTGAGATTCAACAAACTGTACAATAAAATTCCAACTGAAGTCAAACCATCTCAACCCGCGGCCAAAGTGACCTTCGCCGGAGCGTTCGAGCCAAATTTCACACTACTTCTGCGAGATCGAAGGGGAGCCACCTTGAACCGTATGTAGGACGATGCAGTAGAAATAGAATCTAATATGATGGATTTGGGTAAACTTAAGGCTAGAATAGAGACTGGAAACTGAGAGACCAAGCGATTTAGAGAACAAGATGGCCCTTCAGGGTCCAATAGATCCTCATACGATAGGGTGGACGATATGGCTAAAGTGATTAAATAATTGTCAAATAAAATAGCCTGAATGGAACTCGAATAGGCCAAGGATGACTCTTATCCCAAAAAGTATTTCAAGAGAAATCAAAACCCTCCTAATCAACAAAGACAAATAAAAAAGGAAGATCAGAAAATACATGCTCCCTTGAAGAATGAAAATTTTATAGGAGCTAACGATTTTCAAGACTACGAAGATTCAGATAATGACGTCACGAACTTCGGTGATGACTGTAGTCAACCTTATCTGACTCACGAGGACTATGAAAAATCTTTAAACACACCACAATCGTTAGATGAGAGTGAAGAGGGTGATCACACTGAGATTTGTGAATCCCAATCAGAAACTGAGATAATGATGGCTGATTTTCAACCAAAATACAACCTGAGATCTAGGAATAAGCCCGCCTCCATGACTCAACCCAAGAGAATCCTTCAAAGGGGCCAAACTTACGAGCCTCCGTCGGATGAAACCCCATTACCCAACAACAAAACTAGAAGAGTAAACACTCAAGAGCCCGAGGTGGAAAAAGTTGAAGCTCAAACACAAGAGACTGAACCCGTAAATGAAGCTACATCTTCAACTAAGATCATGAATGATAAAGCTGTCTAGACAAATAGGTCGGAAGGGAAGAATTCGGAAGTCCCAACCATAGAAACAGATAAGGTGAGCAGGGATTTCATTTTTGAAAATGAGTTAAACAAAATTAAGATACCAATCCCTTTGGTGGAACTAGCGAAAAACCTTGTTTATCGCAAACAAATTACCAAAATGATAGGTGTCTCCGAACTAGAAAGCCACTCTGATGTTATAAACTTGGAAGATGATAGACCTAACATCACCTTTGGTCCCCATTTTGAAGGGTCCAAAGACAACATCGCTCCCTTTTATATTACTATGAACATACAGGATCAGTTGCTGCATAATTGTATGTTGGACTTCGGAGCTTCCCATAATGTTATGCCCAATATTATAATGGAGAAGTTGGGTCTCCAGATTACAAGACCTTATGGAAATTTGTACTCTTTTGATTCAAGAAAGGTTAAATGTATGGGGATGATAAAAGATCTGGTATTCACCCTGGTGCAGGTCCCAGTCAAAAGTATCCTAATGGATGGTGTTATCGCAGATATTCCCCCTAAGTATGGCATGCTGTTATCTAGGTCATGGGGAGCCAAGTTGGGAGGTTATTTACAGTTGGACATGACTTATGCCACCATCCCTATGTTCGTTGGACAGTTCACGCGGTTGTACAAAGAAACAATATTAGCATATACGATTAGTGACCCTCAAAACCCAAATAACTTCCCTATTTACGTTGCAGACCAAGATCTGGGAAATTGCATCTTGTCTTTTGATGATGGTCTGGATGATTGTACAGAGGAAATCGATACAAAGCAAGAGGAGTTAACCCTCATGACAGAGGATCTGTGTAGTACTGGTCTCTGGAAAATGTATTTTGACGGTGCTTCGTCTTCTGAAGGGGCAGGTGTTGGAGTGCTTTTTGTGGCACCTGAAGGTAAGTTCATTGTTCCTTTCTCTTACCATTTGTAGTGGGACATAGATTACACTAATAACATATGCGAATATGAAGTATTGATCTTAGGATTAGAGGCATCCAAAAAGCTAAATATAAAAAACTTAGAGGTATATGGTGATGCATAATTAATAGTCAGACAAGTGAACCAAAAATACATGGCCAGGCATCCCAGACTAAGAGCGTATAGAAATTGTGCTTGGGATCTCATGGAAATTTTTTTCTCATCCGTAAGTATACATTTTATCCCTCGCACAGAGAATATACATGTTGATGCATTGGCAAAGGCAGCTTCAACCTTCTCTCCCCCTACGAATGTTAAACTAAAGTATCACATTGAAATCTGATACAAAACCTCCATACCAGACAATATCCAACACTGGAAAGCCTTTGAAGATGACAAACAAATTAAGAAGTTCCTTAAAGCAGTAGGCGAATTCACCGAAACTCATGCTGACCAAGAAAATCAAAATGACTCAACATGGATCATGCAAGAAGGGGAAGACCCTGAAACCTTCCAAGAAAAAATTGTGGATCATCATATGTTGGTCCTTAAGAGAAACCAAATACCCAAAGGATTGATTCCTTTGGAAAGACCTTTTGATCAGAACGATGTACCTGTAAAGTCCACTTTGCAGCCCCAACCAGAAGAATTGGAGAACTGTAATTTAGGAACCGAAAAAGAACCCCGGATGGTAAAAATATCAAAGTTCCTCCCTCCCAAAGCGAAATATAAGTATAAATATTTACTCAGACAATATAAAGATGTTTTCGCCTGGTCCTATGATGAACTGAAAACATATGAAACTTCCATTATTGATCACAAAATACCTTTGAAGCCTGGGGTCAAACCGTTTAGGCAAAATCTTAGGAAAATTAACCCCATTCCGTTACCCGAGATAGAAAAGGAAGTTAAAAAACTCTTGGACGCAAAAAATATTGTACATTTGAGATACTCGGACTGGGTAGCTAACCTAGTCCCAGTCAGGAAAAAGAACGGGGAAATTAGACTATGTGTGGATTTCTGAAACTTAAACAAATTGTCTCTCAAAGATAACTACCCTCTGCCCAAGATGGACCATGGTTTAGAAAAGGTTGTTGGAGCTAATTGAATGTCTATGATAGATGGTTTCTCTGGTTATAATCAGATCGCTATGAATGAACAAGACAAGGAAAAAACTGCTTTCACCACTCCCTGGGGTACTTTCATGTATGATAAAATGCCTTTTGGTTTGATGAATGCATGGGCCACTTTCCAGCGAGCTATGGACATCGCCTTCATGGGCGAAAAGGACAAGTTTGTAGTTATTTACCTCAACGATCTGACGATTTTCTCTAAAAATGATGAAGAACATCTGATGCATCTAAAATAGACTTTCGAAAAGTGCCGCAGGTTTGGCCTATCCCTGAACCCAAAGAAATCACATTTCTCTATGCGAGAAGGTAAGCTTCTGGGCCATGTCGTATATAAGGAAGGAGTTAGGATTGATCCTAAGAGGATTGAAGCGATAGATACTATCACTATCCCGAGAAATATAAAAGATATTCAATCATTCTTAGGAAAGATAAATTTTCTACGGAGGTTCATTCCCAATTTTGTTGAGATTGTCAAATTGATTACAGGAATGCTGAAGAAGGACAGCGGGGTAAACTGGACCACCGAGGCCAGGGCATCGTTTGCGCATATTAAAAAATTTATAAGCGAGGCACCTGTGTTAGCAAGTCCGTATTATCTGAAAGATTTTCTCATCTTCTCTTTTTCTTCTGAACATACCATCGCCGCGATACTCTTGCGGAAGAATGAAGAGGGGTTCGAATAGCCGATAGCATTTTTTAGCAAAAGCCTCAGAGATGAAGAATTGAAATATGACATAATAGAAAAATAGGCATACACAATGGTAAAAGGATTCAAATCCTTTAGAACCTATGTGCTACATTAAAAAATAATAGCGTATGTGCCTACCAGTTCTATAAAAGACATATTGGTACAGCCGGACAGTGACGGAAAAAGAGGGCGATGGCTCGCTAAAATACAAGAATTCGATCTGGAAGTCAAGCCGACTAAATTGATAAAGGGGCAGGGTCTGGCCAAACTCTTGGCCGAGTCGAATCTTAGAGCTCTTGATATTAATTGCCTCCAAGAAGAAGACGAAGACACACACCTACATGATCCAGATGATCAAACAGATCCAAGTAAGGCCGAGGAAAAGTTCATATCGTCGGGCTGGTATAAAGACATAGTGTTCTACTTGTTAAACCTGAAATGCCCAGATGGACTATCACTAGCCAAATGTAGAACTTTAAAACTCCATGCTGTAAAATATTTCATCGCCGAAAATCATCTATACTGGAAGGACCCACTCGGGTTCCTGCTAGTCTGTTTGGTTGAGTCGGAAACTCCACGGATTATAGAGGAATTTCATGAAGGAGTCTGTGGAGGACACCATGCATGGAGAGCCAAAACCTACAATATCTTGATGGCTAGATACTATTGGCCGAAACTATTTTCAGACGTCAATGCCAAAGTGCGTGCATGCAACCCATGTCAAATATTTGCTGGTAAACAGAAACTCCCTTCACTGCCACTCGTTCCAGTCAAAGCTGAAGCTCCATTTCAACAATGGGGTCTAGACTTCATAGGGGAAATTAATCCTCATTCCAGTGCTCAGCATAAGTGGATCTTGACAACTACAGATTATTTTACTAAGTGGGTGGAAGCCATTCCAACCAAAAGGGCAACAGACTCGGTGGTGATCAATTTCTTGGAAAACAATATCTTGTTAAGATTCAGATGTCCCCGAAAGATAGTTACCGATAATGCCCGGGCCTTCAAATCTATGGCTATGATCAGCTTCTGTCAGAAGTATAATATCGTTCTCGGCCATTCTACTGCATATTACCCCCAGGGAAACGGATTGGCTGAATCATCTAACAAAAGCCTGGTGAACATAATCAAGAAAGTACTGGACGAAAATAAAAGGTCTTGGCATGTACACTTGAAATACGCATTATGGGAAAACTGCATCAGCACTAAAAGGTCTATCGACATTTCACCGTTTCAAATGGTCTATGGGACAGAGGCGGTACTACCTATAAACCTGGTGCTGCCAGTGATGAAACTATGGCAGGATCAAAATGAAGAACCCAATCATGTAACCAGGAGAATTAACCAGCTGATCGAGGTTCAACAACACAGAGTTGAAGTCGACGAAAAAATGCAGAAGTACCAGGATGAGATGAAATCATTGTTCGATCTCAAGGAAAAAGACAGGGAATTCCTTCTAGGTGACTTAGTACTAAGATGGGATGCGAGAAAGGAGGAAGCTGCGAAGCATGGTAAATTTGACCACCTCTGGTATGGACCATTCAAGGTCTCAGCTCTAGAAAGAAAAAATTCCTTTCTGCTGGAAAACATCGACGGCGAAGTCCTCAGTGCCCCTGTCAACGGGCGATATCTGAAACATTACATGACATAACAGTTGCCATTAATATATATATAT
>SNQJ01S0126778.1:1918-12943 GCA_010110895.2 Picea sitchensis | reverse complement strand
TTCTTCTGTTCATAATTTTTAGACATATTTCTAATAAAGTTCGTGTTTTCTTTTTACAGGATTCAACTGCTTGCAAATCTAGTAGGAAGACTAATTCAAAAGGCGGTGTCAGGGATAAATCGACATGAAACAGGTGATATCTAAAAGTAGCTTCATAATGCACAAAGAAAGTGAAAATAAAAGGTAAAGGTGAGCTTTCTCAATACACATGTTATGAAAGACTGTTAAAGAAAACCAAGGTAACGTCATTAAAACTACAATATCGGCTAAAGTGTTAGATAACAGGATTATTGCTTGGCTTGGTGACCTTTGATTTAATTTGGTTTGAATGATACACTAAAACTAAGAACAGTCAGTCAAAAGTAACCATCCCCAAAAATCATCTACAAGAGCCAGTCTCGAACTGTTTGACCTTCTGCATTTTCGAACAATAAATATTTTCCCTGTATCCTGCCTATTTTCGGGTCTAACTCTTGACAAGCTGCCATCTTTTCATTTCATTACGAAGGTTTAAAAGTTTTCATTTTAGCCTCCTGAGTCTCAAAACAGATTTTGAAAAGAAAGCGGGTCTCCACAACTACTTGATCCCCTGCTAAGCGAAGGAACGTCTAAAGCGATCCTAACTTTCCTAGGTTTTTCAACAACATCGAAAGAATCAAAGCTTGCTCAAACAGGATGCCCCTTAAAAAAATATTTTCCTTTTCTCCCTAAGAACGAAGGTGTTGTGAGGGTCAAGGGAAGATTGGTACCGAGTAATCAAAGTAAGTTGACAGACCTCTGATGCAAAATATTACACAGATGTCAGCCCTGATACAAACTGATTGCCCCCATCTTCGTGCTCAAAAAAATAAAATTAGAAGACAGGTGGTGAAAGGAAATTCAGAAATGATTTCCCCCACCTAGTCCAGGAAGACGATGAAAGGAAATTCAGAAATGATTTCCCTTGTCTTAGCATTTAAATGCATAAATATTTTCCGAAGTGGCGAAAGGAAATTCAGTAAAAGGGGCCAGACAACTTCACCGAGGTACTGAACGAGCTCGCTGGCAGTGAAGCAATGTTTGAGATATCTGTAAGGCTTTTATACATGAATATCATTCTACTCTGGTGACCAATGCTTTCTGAAAACCTGATCCACATCCCAAATTCAGACGGAACTCCTCGATTAAAAATATATAATCTCATTCTTTTGATGCAAGTCGAGGGCCACAAGATCTGTTGAGTCTCTTAGGGTCGTTTCGAATGTCTCAAAACATACCCAAAGTTAGTAGTGGGAAAGGGAGAATTGTGAAAGGGACTACAACTGTGTTGGGAAGGATATCTAATTTTGAAAAACTTCTCGAGGTAAAAACAGAGTTTTTTCACTCCTTCGATCCTTTTTTCTTGGAAATTTTCCGCCTGGTTGAGCTTTGACTCCATTTACCCAATATTGGCATGTGGTCTACTGTTCTTCCCGCCTCACAGGAAGGCGGGATCCCTAGTTGGAGCCTATGTTGGAGCCTCCTTTGTTTTTGGGCCTGTCACAATTTTCATTTTTGATTCGTGAAATTCGAAGTTGATTTTATTTTCCTGCCAAGATGATGAGACCTCTGAAACCTCGTCACCTAAAAAGCGATTCTTTTTTGCTATTTAAAACAAGTCCACTTTCATAAGAATGTTTGCTCATTTTTGTTTTACTTCGGGATCTCGCAAGTTGGATATTATAATCCATGAGTTCACACGTCCCGAGTCACGAAAGGGCGAAGTCATTTTAAACTTTCACTCAAGTTAGTAACCGAGGTTAAATCCTTTGACTCATGATTAGGCGTTGTCGGGGTTTCGCGCCTCGACATTCGCCAAACCCAAAAAAAAATTTGCAGCCCCGAGAGCCGAGAACACGAGGCCCTTTCGGGTTAACCCTGGTCAAGGATTAAAAGGCTAACCATGGTTAAAAAAAAATCTCGGCACTTCGCCACTCGGCACTATCTTTTCGAAAGTTACAGCGTCTAAAACCCCGACTCACGAAGTCGTGATATGATTATAACTTGATTAATTAATCGCCTAATCCAAGTTTTTCTTCCCCTTAATTGAGTCTTAAGTATTACCATCTCGCGGTTTCGCGACTCGACATAATAATTTCCCAGAAACTTGTCTTCGAGGTTCCGAGTTACGATGTGGTGAATAAAAGGATTATAAAATTAATTATGCCCCAAATCGCGATTACCGTTAATTAAGTCAAAGTCGGTCCTCGCGATCTCGCGAGTTGGAGACTCAAAATGTTAAAAGAAAATCCACGATGTAGCGAACAGTGAGAAATTGATTAACGTTGGTAAGGTTTGATAATTTAAGATAAAGTAAGATATATCCTGCGCCTCGAGGCTTGCACGTTTCTCGAGGTAGCCATTTTCTCTCCATACTTTGACTGACTGTCAAACTGCCAGAAATTGATGACATTTATGGAGAAGTAGGGTAAATCCACCCATATAAGATCGGATTTTACGCAATAAATTTGTTTCTAATTACGATTTGACAGGCTTATTTCAAAAAGTACCGAATTTTCAAATATATATAAGAGTTTCATTTTATTATAACAAATGCATTTTCATAAGCACGTAGAGCTCGTCATTTCCGGGTGAACTAATTTCTGCATGTATACCCAGTTCTATCGCAGAAGGGCGAAAACGCAAGCTTCAGCTATGGCTCCACGAAAAGCAGCAAAGGCGAATGTCGAAGTCACAGGACAAGGCTCATATACTGTCTCCGACACTTCGCCCCAGAGTGTCGACTCAGTCTCTAGCTGGTCACTTGTTTCAGACATTCTGCAATCGGAGTTGGTGAATTATTTGGAATCGGACGACAGTGAAAAGGACGACCTGAACACTAAATACAAGATAGTTGTTCAATCCGGAATGCACAGGGTAGCAACCAGACCACGGTTTCTCCCATATTATGATATGATCCGATGGGTGTTGGATCACATAGACCTACCCACCAGAACTATCATGAACCAACAACGGGTCACGGTCGGGACTTTTAGACCGGAACATATCCAAACCATGTATAATCTTCCAATGACATCTAAATATACATATGATGTTGAATTCCTGGAGGAATTCAAAGAAAAGGAGTGCACACAATATGATAAAACCATTCCCGGTTTGATAAAGGATTGGGTTTCGTGCACCGTGAAATTCAGAGCAAACGACCAGGGCGTTTATTCAATAGCTTCATTGGAGCCATAGTATAAGTATGTGGCAATGATGACATGCCGACTATTTGGGAGGGAGGACACATCACATTTCTTCATTGCGTGGGTGCCTCTCATGTTTCGGGTCGCAGAAGATTGCTCGTTTAATTGGGCGAAGATACTCTCAGACAGTTTGGCCAACCGGGTCACAGAGTATTGGGAGCAGAAGGTAAGTGGAAGGTCGTCCTCATTTTTCATGTCCGCATATATTATGGACGTGATATGTTCCATGACACCATTCCCCTTGATGAGTTGGGATTGGAATCCGGCTGAAGACAGGCCCGTACATGTATACCATGAAAAGCTATGGGAAAATAAAGCAGACAGTTTCATATACGAAATTTTCAACTGGGTGATGGTGCCCCTGCATATCACCATTTTTGGTCACCCACCACCTCGTATATCGGACAACATTGCTGCAAATCTGAGTGGCATAGAGGACTGGTACGTGGAGGCAGAGTTCTCGTACTTCAGAGTGTTCGGGGGTGTTGTTCCCTCGCTTGCGCTACCATTGTTCATCCCCGACAAGATGGCTTGTCGCGAGGTTGCCCAGCAGACAATAATTGGCGGGGTAAGTAATGAACTCAAAGGATACTCAAAGAAGGTGTGGCTGTCTTTTCCCATTCGGATGAATTCTTATTCTTTATTGGATTTCAGGCACGTAAAGGCCGAGGCTGCAGACCTGGAAGACCTGAATTTGGTCTCCATCGAGTATAAGAGACATGATCCACAGAGGGTTGTGAGCAACCATTTAGCAAAGTGTGGGCTCAAGAGATTCGAGCATGAGAACTCACCCTCGGATGATATTTTCTGAGGGGCGAGGTCTTACGAAGAAGTTCTAGTCTGGATATGATCCTTGGCACCTGAGGACACAACTGCTGTGTTAAAATTACAAGAGCATAGACGAAGCAGTCTCCCCGCTGTGTTGCGAGGTGAGAGTTCGAGTGTTCCTGAGACAAAGCAGAAGGATGCTGAAGATCCCAAAGATGCAATTCCTGGCTCGGAAAAACATCGGGATGAGGAGAAACAAACAAAGAATCTTGAAGCAGAGGTACTGACTCCAGACCCACCAAAGAAACAGAATCTGGAAGTCGAGACAAAGACCCCGGAAACGCCAAAGAAGCAGAACTCGGTCGATATCCCAGGAAAATCAGTGAAACAAATCAGGGAACCCATCACTTTTGTCACCCCCTTGTAGTCAACACAGCGGAATATCGAAGAAGGATGGATATTTAATGAGGATATGAGGCCCATACGAGTAGAAGAACTTCCTCCGAATGAGTTCTTCTTTGATAAAAAGAGAAAAGCGGTAGTGAAAAGGGAATTCTACCAAGAGGGAGAATCGACTGCTAAAAATTTCAAGGTTATGACCGATGGAAAAAATAAAAAGAATGAGCAATTCACCACTGAGATCGCAGGGACGCTAGGAGCGTATGCATCGATGAATCAATTCTCGGTCATAATTCTAAAGAACCAACTCCATAGGAAAAATCGCCTATCAGGACTCTCGAGGCCAGATTGGCCTCGGCCATGAAAAATACTAAAGGCCAGGTGAGCACGGAGATAGAACTGGCCCGATTGGCTGATAAAAATGAGATAGAGGTGCTTAAAACCAAGCTCGAGCAAGAACATCTAGTGGTCCAAGACGGTCGGATACAGGTGGGCCAACAGAGGACTATGATTACAGAGCTGCAAGCTCAGGTAGAGATCATTGAAAGCAGGATGATCAACGTCGAGGGGTTTAAATCCCGAGCGATCGAGATTCAGAACAGAATCTCTTCTGCACAACAAAATTTTCTCACCAAAGTGGGAGCGATCCAAGAGAATTGTTTGTTGATGAATCAGGTTTCCGAGAACCTGACTGTCAGAGAGAGGGATGCCGAAGTGACTCGAGTCGCCTTCCAGGAGGCAGTGATAGCCACGAACAATAGAGTTTCGGCAGGTTCTCCCGGACTCACTATCCCAGAACAAACCAGAGGTAATATTCTGTTGAAGGATTGGGAGCACAACATTGTCCTGGGCAAGGAACAAGCCCAAAAGGTAACCAATTCATTATAAGAAGCCTTCAATTCTATAGATGGCGAGTTGTTGGGTATGGACACTGGAGGTGACGTAGAAACATTGATGCAAATGAATGTGGAACAGATCTTGCTTGATCTAAAAGAGAAGGATGAGAGAGATTAGGCCGATATCTCTCAGATAGATACGGTGGACATGGCCCGAGTGGAGAAGAACATGATTCAACTCAGCGTGCAACTGAGTTCCCTCGACATCATTGATGCACAAATGGGGGACAAGTTGTAGCAGTTAGCCCGAGAGTGTTACTTCGTCGAGGCCAGTTGTCCAGCGGAACCTTCACAGCTCATATATCAGCTTGTGGAAAGATGTATCACCTGCACTGAATCCGCGCGAAGATGATCACCTGGCACTAAGTGAAGACAGAGTAGGGGAAATGGAGTGATTTCTCTCTCCTCGGTCGTAACTGAAATTTTTGTGACTATTGAGATTCTACCTGCTTTGCATAAATTGTATAAATATACCCCAGAGAGAAATAAACAGGGTTGGACCCTTTTTGAGTTATTTGTAATAGAGTTTTTACATTGAGAGTTAATACAAGCAGATCTGGAGATTCTCAATTCCGTCACTTCTGTATCACAAGTTTGCTTCCTTGTATCTCATTTTTACATTTCAATTCATATTCATAATTAATGTGCTTCGTTGTAATTTAGTACGACCACTACTATAACGAATGAATTTGGGTTTTATGTAATTGTTTATTGCCTTTCCTCTTCACCAGCTATCAGTCGTGTAAGACCAATCTGCAGTTTCAGAATTCTACATATATTCTTTGTTACATTGGTTATTTTCTTATATATTTTCCTCTCCAGTTTATGTCATGAGTTTTCCACTGGTTGGAAATTTACTTTGTAAATGGCTCAATGTTTTTCTCCCATCTCACCCCTTTTATAAATATATGATACAGTTACAGGAACGAGCCTTATATTTGCATCTATATGTTACTTCTACAACAGTAAGTTCTCTCTTATAAGATCAAATTGAGACAGCACTTAATCTTTCCTAAAAGTCTTTTATATCTTTACTGTTCCCCCATGACAATCCCTATACCAACTCAACCTAACATCGAACCTGAATTATTGAACCAAACACACATCTCCCTAAACCTTTTCAACACTATCCTTAAAACAACAACTAACCGGGTCGAACTTGAACAATCATGGGCAGCCATTGAACGAGACATAAGTATTCAGGAACAGTTCGAAGCCAGACAACCCCGACGAAGAAATCTCCCTTAGTTTCTTTCTCCGAAGGTTGACCCCCTCCCTGATCCATATCCTAAACACTTTCGGATGCCTTGACACTGTACTTTTGAGCCTTAAGTACAGACTCAGGAACAACATCTTACTGGCGCCGTTGCCGGGGACCGAAGTTACGAAATCTATTTCCCTGGGAAAACGACATTTGTTTTCGTTGAAAGTGTTACCCTTTGATAGTGAACAAAGAGTACACACCCTTTAAGGATTTTTATATTTCACTTGGAAACTCCACGAAGAAATAAACTGGCATTCAGTCGAAGGAATACCAGACAAAACCCGGATGGTGAGCAGATTACGGTCGTTACCGATCCTAAAAAAATTCTAAAGGCGAGAGGCTCTTTCAAGCCTACCGCTATTGTTTACCAACTTGCAATCCCATCACCGAAGGCCGAGAGTCCTTTCGAACCCTCGACCTCGTTCAATCCTTGCTTTGAAGCTAAACGTTCAATGCCAATTTGCTCCAAAATTAGGAGTGAGATTCATCCAACTGTCCCTTTAGTACAGAGAGGAGAGGGCCCTCTTGAAGGTTCGTCGGTTTTTAAAATACCATCTTATCTTCAGTTGAATTTCTCGACTTCTCCAAATCCTAAAGAGTGTGTTAGACACTCGTTTCCCACACCCATCGATTTTCTCGATTCCGTCTCTTGCAAGTCCGAGGAACCAACTCCTCGTGTTCCTTATCCTTCCTCATCAGAGTCTCCTCTTAGCGAAGAAAATAAAATTTCCCTGTTATTTTTTGAAAACCCCCTTTATAACTTTCCACAAACAATGATGGCAGCCGTCGAAGGAGGAGGTGGAGGGTTTATAAGAGGAGGAGGAGGAGGAGGGTTTGGAGGAGGTGGAGGTCAAGGGCCTCCCCTCCCTCCCAGATTTTTTGCGAAAGTCATAGACCAATACACCCCTTTGGTGTTGCCTGTCCCCCTACACGATCTTCCAGAAAACTACATAAATAATTTACTGAAATTCAACGGGGAGGGAGATCTGACCGCTGCTGAACATATTAATTTTTTCGACCAATTCGCAGATCTCTGCGGTGCCGAGCACGAGGATGTATATTCGAGACTCCTTGTCCAAACTTTTGAAGGTCAGGTCTGAACTTGATTTCGAAGCCTACCCACAATTTCTATCCTGTCATATGATGCTTTGGAATATGCTTTCCTCATACAATTGGGCGAGAAAAAAGACCATCTCTATTATCTAACCAAATTTGGGTCTTTGAAGAAAAAGAACTCAGAAATAGTCATGGAATTCATTCTGAGATTCAACAAACTGTACAATAAAATCCTAGCTAAAGTCAAACCATCTCAACCCGCGGCCAAAGTGACCTTCGTCGGAGCTTTCGAGCCAGATTTCGCACTACTTTTGCGAGAGCGAAGGGGAGCCACCTTGAACCATATGCAGGATGATGCAGTAGAAATAGAATCTAATATGATGGCTTCGGGTAAACTTAAGGCTAGAATAGAGACTGGAAACTGAGAGACCAAGCGCTTTAGAGAACAAGCTGGCCCTTCAGGGTCCAATAGATCCTCAGATGATAGGGTGGACGATATGGCTAAAGTGATTAAAGAATTGTCAAAATAAAATAGCCCGAATGGAACTCGAACAGGCCAAGGCTGACTCTTATCCCAAAAAATATTTCAAGAGAAATCAAAACCCTCCTAATCAACAAAGACAAATAAAAAAGGAAGATCAGAAAATACAAGCTCCCTTGAAGAATGAAAATTTTATAGGAGCTAACGATTTTCAAGACTACGAAGATTCAGATAATGACGTCATGAACTTCGGTGATGACTGTATTCAACCTTATTTGACTCGCGAGGACTATGAAAAATCTTTAAACACGCCACAATCGTTAGATGAGAGTGAAGAGGGTGATCACACTGAGATTTGTGAATCCCAATCAGAAACTGAGATAATGATGGCTGATTTTCAACCAAAATACAACCTGAGATCTAGGAATAAGCCCGCCTCCATGACTCAACCCAAGAGAATCCTTCAAAGGGGCCAAACTTATGAGCCTCCATCGGACGAAACCCCATTACCCAACAACAAAAATAGAAGAGTAAGCACTCAAGATCCCGAGGTGGAGAAATTTGAAGCTCAAACACAGGAGACTGAACCCGTAAATGAAGCTGCATCTTCAACTAAGATCATGAATGATAAATATGTCCAGACAAACAGGTCGGAAGGGAAGAATTCGGAAGTCCCAACCAGAGAAACAGATAAGGTGAGCAGGGCTTTCATTTTTGAAAATGAGTTAAACAAAATTAAGATACCAATCCCTTTGGTGGAACTAGCGAAAAACCCTGTTTATCGCAAACAAATTACCAAAATGATAGGTGTCTCTGAACTAGAAAGCCACTCCGATGTTATAAACTTGGAAGATGATAGACCTAACATCACTTTTGGTCCCCATTTTGAAGGGTCGAAAGACAACATCGCTCCCTTTTATATTACTCTGAACGTACATGATCAGTTGTTGCATAATTGTATGTTGGACTTCAAAGCTTCCCATAATGTTATGCCCAAGATTATAATGGAAAAGCTGGGTCTCCAGATTACAAGACCTTATGGAAATTTGTACTCTTTTGATTCAATAAAGGTTAAATGTATGGGGATCATAAAAGATCTGGTAGTCACCCTGGTGCAGGTCCCAGTCAAGAGTATCCTAATGGATGTGGTTATCGCAGATATTCCCCCTAAGTATGGCATGTTGTTATCTAGGTCATGGGTAGCCAAGTTGGGAGGTTCTTTAAAGTTGGACATGACTTATGCCACCATCCCTGTGTTCGGTGGACAGTTCACGCAGTTGTACAGAGAAACAAGATTATCATATACGGTCAGTGACCCTCAAAACCCAAATAACTTCCCTATTTACGTTGCAGACCAAGATCTGGGAAATTGCATCTTGTCTTTTGATGATGGTCTGGATTATTGTACAGAGGAAATCAATACAAACCAGGAGGAGTTAAACCTCATGACAAAGGATCTGTGTAGTATTGGTCTCTGGAAAATGTATTTTGACGGTGCTTTGTCTTCTGAAGGGGAAGGTGCTGGAGTGCTTTTTGTGGCACCTGAAGGTAAGTTCATTGTTCCTTTCTCTTACCGTTTGCAGTGGGACATAGATTACACTAATAACATATGCGAATATGAAGCATTGATCTTAGGATTAGAGGCGTCCAAAAAGATAAATATAAAAAACTTAGAGGTATATGGTGATGCAGAATTAATAATCAGACAAGTGAACCGACAATACATGGCCAGGCATCCCAGACTAAGAGCGTATAGAAATTGTGCTTGGGATCTCATGGAAATTTTTTTCTCATCCGTAAGTATACATTTTATCCCTCACATAGAGAATCTACATGCCGATGCATTGGCAAAGGCAGCTTCAACCTTCTCTCCCCCTACGACTGTTAAACTAAAGTATCACATTGAAATCCGATACAAACCCTCCATACCAAACAATATCCAACACTGGCAAGTATTTGAAGATGACGAACAAATTAAGAAGTTCCTTACAGCAGTAGGCGAATTCACCGAAACTCATTCTGACCAAGAAAATCAAAATGACTCAACATGGATCATGCAAGAAGGCGAAGACCCTGAAACCTTCCGAGAAAAAATTGCGGATCATCATATGTTGCTCCTTAAGAGAAACCAAATCCCCAAAGGATTGATTTCTTCGGAAAGACTTTTTGATCGGAACGATGTACCTGTAAAGTCCACTTTGCAGCCCCAACCAGAAGAATTGGAGGACTGTAATTTAGGAATCGAAAAAGAACCCCAGATGGTAAAAATATCAAAGTTCCTCCCTCCCAAAGCGAAATATAAGTATAAAGATTTACTCAGACAATATAAAGATGTTTTCTCCTGGTCCTATGATGAACTGAAAACGTATGACACTTCCATTATTGATGACAAAATACCTTTGAAGCCTGGTGTCAAACCGTTTAGGCAAAATCTTAGGCAAATTAACCCCATTCTATTACCCGTGATAGAAAAGGAAGTTAAAAAACTCTTGGACGCAAAAATTATTGTACCTTTGAGATACTCGGACTGGGTAGCTAACCTAGTCCCAGTCAGGAAAAAGAGCGGGGAAATCATACTGTGTGTGGATTTCCGAAACTTAAGGATGAAGTATTATTGAGTGCCCCAATGACCAAAAATAAGGATGAAGTATTATTGAGTGCCACATGTTCAGGGGAGCAACCCCAAAGAAGAGAGTTACATTTTTCCATTAAAATCAGGTGGAGAAGCCCTAACCTTTTCCATTGATGTCAAAGGGGGAGAGAAATTGGGATCATAATGATAGGGGGAGCATGAGTTTTTCCATCAGTGACAAAGGGGGAGATTATTGGAAGATTGATTGTTGTCATTGATGTCAACCCTAGTCATGGGTTTTGGACCACAAGATTGATAAAGGTATTTGGACATGAAGGAAAATGCACATGCATATACAACAT
>SNQJ01S0126777.1:0-24434 GCA_010110895.2 Picea sitchensis | reverse complement strand
AATAGGTTCAAGATATTCTATAGAATTATAATGCCAAGTACAAACAATGCCATGACCAACATCGGGTGCCACATAAGTTTCAGGTGGGCTACAAAGTTTGGTTGCATTTGTAGAAAGAACGCCTTATAGGACCCCATCAGAAGCTTCTCCCACTCTGTTATGGGTCGTACATCATCACCAAGGTTGCGTGTGAAAATTCTTTTGAGCTCAACATTCCCCCCTTCCTTGGTCTGCATCCAGTCTTCAATGTGGCTCTCCTTCGACTATATTTCCCACCATTATTAGACATCTCAAAGATAGTAGAGAAATTGAAACCAACAAAGATCAACCTTGACTGCGTGCAATAGGAATCTTTTGATCATATTGTGGACACACATATCAAGGTCACTCGACAGCAAAGGATCCAGCTTTATTGAGTCGTCAAAGCAGGGCAGCTCCTGCACTAAGGCAAGTGGCTCACCTGGGGCCAAATTCAGCAGATATTTCCTCATCTGATGGGAAACTCAAAGAAATTGATTCCATTTCTTTGTAAGGAGGGAGGATTGATCTAGGTGGATATCGGTGGCCACCCACCTATTCATCCAGCTCAAAAAACAGTTTTCCACCTTGGCAATTTTTCAATAGTTTTTTGGGTTCCAAACTTTTGAGGCCATTTTGAGGCCCTAAACGACATTTTTTGTGGATTTGGGGCCCGAGTGACTGCTATAGGCACTTGCTTGGCCATTTGAAAATTGTTCTTCTTGGTTATACCTTTCTAACGGGCTATCATGTGCCTAAAATGAAGATCATATGCAAAAGTTACGACCCTGAGAAGTTGATGTACTAACTTACCCAAACGGGGCCCACATGACTTTTGGCACTTCATCTCCTAGGGTTAGGTTTTTGGATGTTTAGGGTTTTGGACATTCCTATTTATTGTAAAATTCCTTCAGAGCCTCATTGTAACCATTTTCTTATGAATGAGCACATCCGTCACATCTGTTCTCAAAGATAAGACACCACCATTCTAGCAAGCTTGTTTTCCGCTACATTTTACAGTTTCATCTTGTTTCCTTATTGAATAGAAAATTAGTTTTATTGTATCTCTGTTATTTTTTGTTAAGCATATTTTAATAATTTGTATTCATTTCTTTCTTCTCATAAAATTTGGATCATCATATCTTCCATTTTGGAGGATATCCACTTCAAAGGAAAGTGGGGTCACGCGAGTTGAGAAATACCGAAGCCCGAATTGCTGAAATAAATCGCGACCGTCGATCTAAGAGGGACACACATCAACAGATAGCACAATCTGAAAGTGAGAAATATGGAGGAACAAAAGTGGAGCATTGAAAAAAATTCGTCTGAAGCTCCAAAGGTAAGGAAGAAAGAACGTGGAGGAGCGTTGACTGCAAGTCACCCAAAGTGGGGCAAAGGATGAATATCGACCATTGATCGGGGACGAAATGTGGCACTCGATATGTAACTTTGGGTACGGAGTACTTTGGAGGAAAAAGGTGTTGGAGTGTTCGAAACTCCCGAATGCCAAAGTCCGAAGTAGATCACAGTCGTTGATTGGGGAAGATGTGTGGCACTCGATCTGTAACTATGGGTATGGAGTAATTTGGAGGAAAAAGGCGTTGGAGTGTTTGAAACTCCTGAACACCAAAGTCCTGAAGTAAATCACAGTCGCTTATCGGGGAAGATGTGTGGTGCTCGATATGTAACTCTGGATATGAAGTACTTCAAAGGAAAAAGGCATTGGAGTGCTCGAAACTCCCAGACGTCAAAGTACTGAAGTACATCATAGTGGTTGATCATGGAAGATGCTTGGTGCTCGATATGTAACTCTGGGTATGGATTACTTCTGAGAAAAAAGGCGTTGAAATGTTTGAAACTCCCGAACATCGAAGTCCTAAAGTGAATCAGGGCCGTCGAAATCCCTAAGGATGCGCGGCATCGGATTGTGAACTTCATAGATTTTCCACTCCAGAGGATTCACACGATGGTTGTCTTGGTGCCTGTTGTATTGGCGTCTGGTCATAGCCCATGGTCATATGCAAGTATAGAGGGATGGAAGAACCTAGAGAACATAGGAGAGGATATATGCTAGCTCTGAGCTCGTTTCAGAGCATGGAGACCGTGGTTGGCAAGATCTAGAAGAGAAGAATGGAA
Organism: Picea sitchensis; assembly: GCA_010110895.2. NCBI lineage: Eukaryota > Viridiplantae > Streptophyta > Pinopsida > Pinales > Pinaceae > Picea > Picea sitchensis. The sequence continues at coordinate 22,280 of SNQJ01S0126777.1, read as the reverse complement.
TAGAGACCCCGAATGAGGGTATTGATTTTCTTAAGAAGAAAAAAAAATTGACGCCTCACCATGGGTGTGTTTCAAATTGATATTAGAGAACGGTAACAACATTAGGCCTACTTGGACTCATGCATGAGTCGTATGAAAATATTTCTGAAGGACTTTATGTGGTAGCACCCTATCTTACCGCATTCCTAAGAGGCGTTGAAAACCTCTAGTGAAGAGAGGAATGAGATCCTTTACTGCTGATAGATGTTTTGGAAATTGGCATTGTATGTTGTTATTGTTCCCAAATAAAGAAGTTGAATTCACTGTGAAATTGTATGTGTTGTTGTACAGTCATAAGATTTGGTTACCAAGGCTAAGATGAGCCTGTGAAGAATATTACTGCCAAACATAAATCATCTACAAAAGTTCCTTGAGTAGAAGGATGCAGATTTAAAATGCAATTGGTACTTTAACAAACGATATTGAATCATGCGTGTATGTGACAAAGGGAGCCTATCATTTCTTGGGAAATGATAGTTGATCCTACAGGAATGGGATTATGCTGAAAAAAGCTACTATTTAAACTAAAATATCAATGTGAACGGATGGAAAGGATCCATAGCAGTAATGATTACTGCTTTATGAAGGGATAAACCCAGTATAAGTGTATAACCCCTCACAACCATAGGAATGAGTCTGGTGATCGTTTCCTGAAAAGGGAGAGCATGCGCATCTCTCAGGTTTCCAAAGTTAACTAAGAAACTAAGAAACAAATTTTGTTTCTGGGTACAGGAATTGATGGACAAGGTTTTTATAATCAAGTTGATAAACAGAGCTGTATAAATATAGAGTGATTGAGTGAGAAATCACAGCAACCTCCCTTGCTTGGTGGATATGAAACTAATCTTCCAGAGTTCTTGTGGGAGGAGGAGAGTGGCCTCCATCCCTGACTGTTGCAGAACAAAAGGAAAGGTTCTAGGTGTAATGGTCAAGACCGATCTTGACCTAAAGATACTCTAGATTTATGAACCAGGATACTTAGTAAAGTAATATAATTTGAGATTGCATTTTCGCTCTGAAAGGAATAGTCCAAATGGTATTAGACATTAAATTGTTAAAATTTAAGATAAAATGGTTGACTAAATGTTGATCATGTGTGTGGTAAAGGAAGTGTTTGGGAACTTCTAGAAGCCCAATGGGTCAGATTGACATCCGGTGGAGGATGGTAGCCATATAGATATAGTTGGAAGCTAGTTTGGTTGATTTTGTTACCATGGGAATGGTTACAATTGCCTAGATTGTATTTATAAGTTGGGTAATATTCCAGGGAGGTTGAGGCAAGAGTGTTTTCTTGCTATATTTTATCGTATAGAAAAAAATGGGAACATATTTATGACTATGTCTGATTCAACTTCTATGTGGAGATTGTGTAAATGAGAAAGGATGGTCCATTGTGAGGATAAGAGGCAAATGATTATGCCTTGAGGATCACATGAGAATGATTTTGAACAATCATGAGTTGACTAATTTTAGACTAGAGATGTATGTAGGCTACGAAATATACCCATGGAAACTACACACGGAATTTTGATTATGCATATGGTTAAGTACATCATGGACATAAGTTAACACAGTCAGAATATGTATGGATACATAATTTGGGTGCATGACAAAGATGCATGTTTATATCCTTATAGAATATTTGGTAAATAACTAAAGATAACTCAGGGATGAGGTCATAAAAAATAGTTATGGACGTACAATAAGGAAGTTGCATGCTGAGGGAGATTCCTGTGGAAGAATTGTGTGAAAACTCTATCAGGAGGTCAGAGTCACAACCTTAATAACTGCTGAGAACTAATCAGTGAGCTACAAGCTTATATATATATATATATATATAAGAATCATGGATTACATTTTGAAAGCATCATGTAATGAATAGAAGAATAATGAATGAATAGATGAGTATTTCTGATTGAGTAGGCTTGGTTGAAGTCATGTTAAGAAAATGCAATTGTATTCCTAGGATACCCAAGTAGAGTATGATTCAAGAAGAAAACCCTGATCAAATCAGGATACTCAATAACTTGACAAAGGAGATGAATGTGATCCGTTCATCAGAGGGAAGACCGATCACAGTCGTCAAATCGACTTCACTATCCACTGGAGTTAACAGATCAAACACCATTCGTCCAATTAGATCGATGGTCGGGAATCATTTCGGAGCGTGAAGGTGAAATTAACAGACATGCTAGTTCACGAACTGCAATTGACCAACGTTGGTAATCTCATCTATAATATCCTTAGGTAGAACCCCAACAAAAAATGTAATAATGTACTTAAGCTAGTGAGTTGTTTTATACCTTTTGGCTTGCATTTCCATGTGGTGTAGTGTGTGCATGTACTATGCAGTAAAATGAGGATGTTGCACATTCTAGACATTGCACGTAACATCTTAAGTCTTTGGCAATAGATTCTAAGGCCAATGAGCCTTTGTGTATAACTTGTGTTTTATACACTGGTGAGCCAATTATTATGGCCTAGGATAGTTATGTTTGAATTAGAACAAACCCACAGATGTTAAAACTGAGTGCCTGTTTAGTACATGACTCATAGCCCCAATATAAAATACATCAGCATTTTCAGGTGTCATTCAAAAAGAGATGGGGACTAATCTCCACTGGTCGGGGAAAGTGGGGCCTAAAGTTAATGAAAAGGGACTAAGCTAGGATATTGGGCAAAAGAGATATTATATTAGAGATTTATTAAATCTTAAAAGTATAGATAATTATTTTATCCTAAGCTCTAAAGTTTGGGACAAGCGGGCAAAAGTAGCTTCCAACATGACAAATTGTCAAATTGGGGACATGCATACTTATTGTGGGGAATTAGTTCATTTCCAGGACTTCTTCCATCATATTTCCCCATGATTCTTTGGTTATTGGGCCACTTGATTCCTTGACCATTTTTTCACTCATGCATGGAGTTACCCTCCATACTTCTTGTCACTGTACTAGAGATGGTATCCATGGCCATATAGGTTTGTGGAGTTGAAAGTTTAGACAGAGGCCCGAACTAAGAAGCGGGTTGTTAGGCCCATGGGATATTGAAGAAGCGGGGTTATTAGGGCTGTGAGTGATTTCTCTACGAGAGAATTTTTGGGAGGTGACTCCCTAAAAGTGTTAAACTATAGCTATAGGGCTCTAAGACTTCTTGTCCGACCTGTTGTTGAAACCATGGAAGGGAAATTGGAAACCAAAGACTATTGGCCCGGAGAGTGGCACTTCCTTGGGAGTGGGACAAGCATGGGAATGAAAACATGAGAACATTGGTTTGAGTAGGCACCTTTGATGGAGTCTTTCATGTTTACCATGAGCCATTAGCTTCGGTTGGGAACCCTTTTACACAGGTGGAGTTTAGTCCCATCTAGAGGGTGACCCACTGTGAGGAAATTGATGAGCAGTGTGGTCTAAGGCTAGGAGGTTAGTGGAAGGTCTACCTGTGATTGGTGATATTCTTACCAAGATCAATGTCAATTGTGGGTTAATTTATATGTTGCATTATTTGCGATGCTTAGTTTTACAGTTTACTCCACATGTATGATATAATATGTTTACATATGTTTATGGATATTTCCCTATATATATTGCATGTATGCAGTTCTTGTTATTTCAGTATGAATTAGTGCATTTACATATGTATTTGTATATTTACGTTTATATATAAAGCTTCCATAAGAGAGTTTTGCATGTATATAATTTTAATTGCATGTAGTTGAATATAAATTGTATGTAGTATGCTTCGGTTGATGTTGGTATATTACCATTATGTTCCACACAAAGAACAGTTGTGTTCTCTGGTGTAGCGTGACCCAACATGGATGCTCGGGGATGTTACAAATTGGTATGAGCATGAAAGAATGCTGCGGAGTGGCATTTCACGGCCTATGGGTGGTTTGGGGATATTCCTGAAATTGGTATCGAGCATGAAGAATGCTCTAAATTATAATTTCTTGGCCTCTATAGGTAGAATGGGATGTTACAAATTGGTATCAAAACTTCTAGTTCAACATTAAGCCTGAATGGGTCAATCAATTCAATTTGAAGAGAAATTTCATAGAGGGTTTTATTTAGTAGCCAAATTCGGAGTTCTTGAGAGGAAGCCTAGCTACAATATAGTGCTTGAAATTGGGGAAAAGCTAATTTTGGTTGGTGAGTCCTTAAGGGGAAAATTGAGATATTTGACCAAGTGGTGAGATATTATTATTTTAATATCACGTTCTAGCAAGTCGAACCACGGAATTTGTTGGTTTGAAGATTCTGATTGAAACCGTAATAGTTGGAGAGATTAATCATCAGAAATTCTCAATTTGAGTGATTTTTGGGAAATTAGTTCGAAATATAAACCTAGCGATTTTTTTATTCTGAGAGAGGTTAGGCTGATGTTATTGGGGTGAAATTGAATGAATTTCATGGTTGCATAATGTCTATGGTAAATTTGGGAAAGAGTTAGGAAAATCCCCAATTTCTCTGTGAATTCAGGAATCGTCTTGTAAAGATGAATGTCTTGGAGTTGAAATTTCAAAATCATGTAAGTAGTGAAAAGATCGGGATAGGTAAAATTCGACACTGCATGGCAAGGTATTGGCATGTTGATGCAGATTAAGTGTAGTCTTTGCAGGAAAAATGGGTGTAGAGGGTCTTGGCGTGGAAAATTTTGACACATGTGAAAAATAATGGTGTCTGGTGCCGCACTAGGAGCTAACATTATTACATAATGTGGTTAAAGTGCCTGGCTTAGAGTTACCTTATGATGTTGCGGCACATGGAAAATACGAGTGCAGAGATTGAAATTTATGTGTCTTGAAGTTGTTGGAGGAGTGAATAACAAAAAAGAAACCAACAAATTTCCATAACGTTTTTTACTGCTCGTTTTCGTGTCACCTTTTTGTAGCGTGTTTTTGAGGGATCTCTCATGTCAATGGGTATATCTATAGAAATCATTGGCTATATTTGGTTGTTTTGGGGTTTATTGTTGAATGACTATAGGAACGGAGATGAAATTTGGGCTATGAATTAAAGTAGGCAATGCATTGTGGAACATTGAGCTATCAAAAGAGAAGAGAAGGCTAATTAAAGCGTGTAGTGCGAGTTTAATAGAAAAGGGTACATGGTATTAGAGGAAAAGGAAACATATAACCACATGAACATTATTTAAATGAATTTTGAGTTGGTTTGAGAAGAAATAAATATAGTTTAAATTGCTAAGCCAAGAGAATCTCAGAGATGAATTATGGGTTTTATATTCCTTCGATTTAGATAGATGAAAGTGAAATATAAACTTACAAACACATACTATGAAAGAAAATAAGATTCCTATCACCACTAGTCAGAATCTTTTCATGATCCTAAAATCTGTTTCTTCTTATATATATTCATTTTAATCCCAATTACAAAAGAAAAGTCATGCCCAATGCGGAGAATGAGTTCCTTTCCCTTTTCTATATCTTCGAGATAATATATATATAGAGGAATTATTTGTAGAATTTGAAATGCTCAGACCTCCGCATATTTATAAAAGTAGAGATAAGTTACAAAAGGGAATGATTTAAAATAACGGTTACCCTATTTTAAAGAGATCGTTTAAGAACAGGTATATCATCCCTAGAGCCCTTTATCTACTACCAGCTGTCCAAAATTTGTTGAAATATTACTTGGTGTAGGAAGACTCATTTCAGCTTAGCGAGATCCTCCTTTAAGGTATATAACCAGACCAATTGATTCCCTTCAGCACTTTCAGCTGTACCAATTATGGTTTATTTCTTCTGGCGCTTGCTCCATTTCTTCTTAACAACTAGCCTATTGATGACTAAATCCTTCATAATGGGATTTGCTTTGACTTCAGAGTTTTGAGTTTGTAGTAGAGTCTATGTGGAACTTGAGTAAGCTGTGCTATGCTCAATTACTCTTTCCTCACTACTCATGGCGGAAATCTACTTGTATTTGCTTTCGAATAACTAGTCTCATTGGATATATATTTGTCCATGTACCTCAATTTGTGGACACAGTACATTTTGCTACATTTTGAGGAACGTGGATCACGATTATCTTCTGATTCCAGATCTTTTAATTTCAATAGTTTTATACCCTTGAAGTATTTACACACAGAGAGTATGTACCTCTTCCTTGTAGGGAGTGCGGAGAGGTACCCCCTCTGTGGAGTGCAGGGGGCTATCCCCTCGGTGAGAATTAAAGGGGCGGTTCCCCTATGAGGGTTAGGGGACCATTAGGAAAATTTTCCTTGTAATTGTATATTTTAATTTCATTGTACATCTGGACATTCATTATAAGGTCCTTGAGATCTAGGTAGAAGTTATGTTGAGGGTTTTTCCTATGAAACCCTGCTTTTATGAGAAATGTATTACTGACTAGAGATTGGATGGGGCTCTTATTGTGAGATAGGAGGCTGTGAGATAAAGAAGAGGAGATCCACTTGTGAGGTTGTAGGTTGTATCCCTTCATCTTTGGATAATAATAAAGGAAGGACACAGGAGACTCTCTGGTGGGCCGTAGCCCTGCTGGGTGAACAAATAGAACATCTCTATTGTATTGTGTATCTTACTGTGTTTTGTTTCCATTTGTTTTATTTTATTACTCCACCGGTCCTATTTGTCTAACTAGCTAATTATCGGTGAGAAAGGTTAACTTGTAGGAAAAGAGGGTTATTGGTTCCAGTGGGAGCAATGTCGAAAAATGGAAAGCTTGGTCCGATAATTGTGTGAAACTATCAGTTATGGAAGATACAAATGGAGACTATTTATATCGAGAAGGATATATTCCTACCATTGGGAGGGATAGAAAAGAATATGGCCAACTCTGAAGGATGGTGGAGATTATTGACAAAAAGGCTCTAGGAGCGATCTGGTGACCTCAGAGCCAGTTACTTTCAATATTTGAAAAGAAAGACAATGAAAGTTTGATGGACACATTGTGGAATTGTATGAAAAACTCTCGTGATCCAATAAGGTATTTCCTATTGAAGAGATTATTTAATATGAATATGTTGGAAGGTGGATCTATTGTAAGATCATTCAAATGATTTTAATATGGTTACTAATCAACTAAGTTATGTAAAAGTGGACTTTGATGATGAGGCGGGGGCTCTTCTAATCTTATTGCTCATTGCGAGAGAAGTTGGAATGGCTTGGTCATGGTTGTAAAGTAACTCTGTCTTCGATTCAAATACTTTAAAATTTGATGATGTTGTTAGTGTTATCCTTAGTGAGGAAATCGTGGAAAATCATGGGTGAGACATTAGAATCGTTCGAGAACATGGAGAATAGGGAGAAGACAAAATGTAGAGGAAGGGGTTTCAGGAACCGTCCAGGAATTCCTAGGAAGGGAAGATCCAAATCTAAGCTTGGAAAGATAGAGTGTTGGATTATGGGAATAAAGGACATCTGAAAGAGAAAGAATACAAAGCTCCAAAAGAAACAAAGAGATGGACAGCAGGGAGAGAAATTAGGAAGAAAATGTAACTGGTGGTATATTTACAAGATGTTTTGATTCTTCTGTAGATAATATTCTGAGAGTCTTGGGTAGTAGATTCAGGGGCTTCATTTCATACACACCCATAGGAAACATTTTCTAGATTATATTTAAGGTGATTTTGGACAGGCTCATTTGGGTGTGATGCAATATACAAAAATTGTTGGAATGGGAAAGGTAAAAATAAAACAACCTTCACTTGCCAACTACCAATGGTTGTTGAAAGAGGTAAGACATGTTCAGTGTGTGGAAAATCATTTCAACAGGGGAAGTTGGCAAGTGAAGGTTTATATCCATATTTATAGATAAGGCGTGGAGGTCATCAAAAGGATCATTGGTGATAGTGAAAGAAGAGAAGGTAGGTACATTGTATTTATGTATTGAGGTATCACTAGAGCTCTTCTATCTCTTTAGCTTCTCTGAGTGGATATGCTTGCTTGTGGCATCATAGGCGGACATACATGAGTGAGAGGAATCTGAGATCTTGCAAAGCCATTTGTTTCAGGATCTTAAACAAATTGATTTGGACTTACATGAGAGCATTGTGTTTATGGAAAGCCAAAGAGAGTCAGATTTCAGTCAGGAAAATAAAATAAGAGTGAAATATTAGATCTTGTGCATACATATGTATAGGGACCAGCTCATGTATCTCATCTCTTGGTAGCTCTCATTATTATGTTACTTTTATTGATAGAAACTAGAAAACTTGGGTTTATTGCATACGACAAAAATCTAATGTTTTTTGATACTTTTAAGAAATGGAAGATTTGAGAATGAAGGATGGGAAAAGTTGAATTGTCTTAGATCAGATAATGGAGTGAATATTGTAGCAAGGTTTGAATTCTTTGTTCATATATGGAATTCATAGAGAAGATAGTTCCTTTCCACAGTAGTTATTAGTCGAGAAAGGATGGAAACGGAACAATCATGGAAGCGTGCAAGGGTATGAGGTTGCATGTTAGGACATATAGTTTTGGGAGAGCGTTGTAGATATTGTTGTTTACTTAATAAGCAGAGGACTTTTAAGCTCTTTGGGTTACGGTATAATTCTGAGAGAGGAGAATGGATAGGAAAAAAGGTAAACTATTCTTTTTGAAAACTTTAGGTTGTGAAGCATTTGTCCATATTGATAAAAAAAATAGAACAAAGCGAGGCAAAAGAAATCAAGTGTGTACCTTTATTGGATATGGTGTTAATGATTTTGGTTATCTCTTGTGGGATTATGAAAATAACAAAATCATTTAGGAGTAGAATGTCTCGCCTTCAATGAGGAAAGGTCATGTACAAAAAGGTCGGTTCTTGAGGGAAAGAAATAGGAAAAGCGAAAAACAAGAATACGATTAGCAGTGAATCTACTTTTGAAAAAGAAATTTAAAGGAACCAGAAAATCAAAATGTACAACCAATAGGAGTAGCAGGTACCTCAAGAAACACCTACAAGTGTTGTTAGAAAATCCTACCGGGTTAAAGTGCCCCACGAGCGATGCTCTCCTTCAATGTATTATTTATTATTTGCCGAACAGGGATGTTATGAAGAGGCAATCTGAGGTAGACACCAAAGGAAGTGGGAGCAAGGCATGAAAGATGAAAGGAATTCCTTGGTAAAATAGCATAATTGGGACTTGGTTAATTTTCTTGTAGGAAAAAGAGTATTGTAGAATGAATGGGTTTACAATTTAAAGGGAAAGAAGATGGAGGAGAAAAAGGGTACAAGGCTAGACTTGTTGTTGTAAAGGGGTTTGCACAAAAGGTATAGATTTTGATGAAATATTTTCTCCTTTGTTAAAATGACTTCAATTGAAATATTTTAAGTTTTGTGGCATTAGAAGATTTGCATGCTGACGTTAGATGTAAAAGCAACTTTTCTCCATGGGGATTTGGAGGAGAAGATTTATATGCACAGCTGACCACAAGGGTATGAGGTCAAAGGGAAGGAGAATTTGGTATACGGGTTGAAGAGAGCTTATATGGCCTAAAGCAAGCTCCAAAGCTGATTGGTATCCCAGTTTGGCAGGTTTATAGCCGAGCAGGGAATTTATAGTAGATGTCATTACGATGTGTATTTTATTTTAAAAGCTAGAAAATGGAAGCTTTATTATATTTCTATTGTATGTAAATGAAACGCTTGTTGTAGGGTCTAATATCACGAGGATATAAATGTTAAACTCCAAGAAGAAATTATCAATTCATTTCGCGATGAAAAGAATTTGGGTGTTACAAAGAAAATCCTTGGGTATGAGAATTAACAAGGGACGGAGAAATATGGCCGACATTGTCTCGGGGTGAGTACATAGAAGGTGTTGGAGAGGAGGTTTAGAATCACAGGCCGAAAAACAGGTTAGTACCTACCATTATTAGCCATTCAAATTAACTAAGGAAATGTGTCCCCAAGACATAGGAGGAGACAGAATACATGTCCAAGGTCCCATATTCAGTTGAATGACTTGATGTGTCACGATGGTTTGCACAAGACCATATATTACTATACAATGGGATTTGTGATCAAATATATGAACAATCCAATTAAGAAGCGTTAGAGGAGGCAATAAAGTGGATTCTGAGATGCAGGAAGTGCACGCTAATCATACATTATGTTTTGGAGGTTATTTCTAAGATATGTTGATTCCGGATATGGAAGGTAAGGTAGCGGGAGAATTACCATAGAATTGTCGTGTTTACTATAGGTGGAACAACAATAAGTTGGATTCAAAATTTCAAAAGGTTGTTTCACTTTCAACAATAGAGGCAAAGTATGTTGCTTCGAGGAGGCCGATAAAGAGAGATGATTTGGTTGCAGAGGTTTATGGAGGAAATGGGAAAAATCAAGAGAAATAGGAGGTTGTACTATGACAATGAGAGTGCCATTCATCTTGCAAGAACTCATCCTTCCATTCAAATACTAAGCATATATAGTTGGTGCCACTTCATAAGATCCGCCTTGGAAGATGGACATTTGAAGTTTGAAAGGATACACACTAACTTGATCCTGCCCAGGACATGTTAGCAAAGGGTAACCAAGGAGAAGCGAGTTCCTACTCAATTTGAGTTGGTCTTCAAGAATGAAGGTGAATATGATAAACTTGCCATGTCCAAAGTTGGAGCAAAGTATAACATGTGTAGTAGTTGTGGATTTTTTTTTGTGATCAGTCTCCAAGTGGGAAGTTGTTGGTTGTGGAGCGATTATCTTCCTGATTTAGAGGAGTCTTTACTTTAGCCATGTTTATTCCCATGAAGTATTTACACCCCATAAGTGCCTTCCCGCATTAGAAGTCACCCAGGAGGTACCCCTCTGCCCAGGGAGTTGAGGAGAAATCCCCACAGGCAGGAGTGCAGGGGCAGCGGGCCCCTGTGGGGTTCGAGGGAAAGAAGGCCCGAGAAGGAAAAATTGCCTTGTAAATGTATATTGTAATTTCATTGTAAATATGGTATGTTCATTATAAGGTCCTTGAATCTACTTGGTGGAGAAATATTTTTAGAGGTTTTTTTCCTAGAAGGCAACCCTCTTTATGAGGGGAATGTATTGTGACTAGAGATTGGATGCGTGAATATTGTATTACGAGATAGGAGACTATGAGAAAGAAGATGAAGTTACAACGGGTTTGTTGTAGGTTGTATCCTTCATATCTTTGAATAATAATAAAGGAAGGACACGGCAATTTCTCACAGTGGAAGTAGCCCAATGTTTGGGTGAACCAAGTAAATGTTGTGTCTTTATTGTATTGTGTATCTTTTGTTTGTTTTTTTCCGCATTTGTTTATTTATTGCTCCACGGTCCCATTTTTCCAACGACCGGAGAGTCCAAGAAAGAAATTTGGAGATTACTCCATTTATGGATAAGATGATGCCTCCATACTTGAGAATTGGTAGTTATAGAGTCCCAATCATGAATCCCAGAATAGGACTACGATACACAAGTGTGTTGGGTTTCCATGCTTAGCTAATCCATTTCAAATGATTAGCTTTTGAGTTTGTTACATGGCAGTGTTCACCTAAAGTCATACAACTGATAAGTATTGAATGAGTGAAATGGGGTGATCGACTAGTTGTCGCATGTCCCACGAGTGGTGGTTTTGACATATTGGGAAACCGCATGTGACATCGAGACTTTGGTGAAATTGGTTTCGGTTAAAAACTTTGAGTTATTAATAGGTGAGAAGGTTGAAATTTAGTTAAATATAAGAAGATGTACTCAGGGAAAGAGTGCTATAAAAATATATTTCTTAAGATGATCAAAAGCCAAGACCACAAAAAGGTCAAGGTATGAATCTGAGAGCAACCATAAAATCTTGGGAGGCCACTTCAGGAAGTCCACTCGTGTTAGTCAAGTAATCAATGGAATATGAACAAAGGAATAGGTCAAGTAGTGAATGCGTGGGTAGAAATTACGTGCTCCCCAAAACTCCAATATACATATTAAAGCAATACATGGAGTCAAATCTATTATAAAGGAATTGACTACCTGAATGACAATAATCAGATAAAGAAAGAGGATTATTGCATATTGGATAAGGAGTGAATCATATCTATGGATTAGCTATGAAATTAGAGTAATGCTTTACTTATGGTTATCAGAGTGCGTGGTGGAAGCATGGTATGAAGGGAATTATTATGGCATGATAGAATTGGATTGTGCAAAGCAGGTTGAAATTCGGTTTAAATTCAAGACAAGGAAAATGTGGAGACAAAGCAAATCAAGAAATCTTGATATGAAGCGATTAAGGAAGGGATAAATCAGGTACCTCAAGAAGTAATTTGGTGTTAATTGTCCAAGGTTCCTCGAAAAACATGACTAGAAATAGAATTGGGTGATGTAGGAGTTGGATCAGAGGGATTCGAAAAATAAATGGATGTTGGAGATCCAAAGTCTATAAGACAACAAGATTGGAATCATAATTCATCCAAGTATGAGTTGGGATAGATGGATCCATGAAATAAATAAAATCTGAAGGTTAATATCATTTTAGTATTAGGATGGAAAAACAAAGGCAACCAAGAGTGATTTCGCTAGAAAGTGATCCCGAGGATCAAATATTCATGCATAGTAATTACAGAGAAGAGCACTTGAAGGTTCAGGAATCCAGGAGAATGAAAGACTTCTAGGATAAACAAGGAACCATGATATAGGAAGAAACAAGTTGGGCTGCAGTGCGTAGCATCAAGTATTTTATGTCTTGTTGGGACAACCATAAGGTGATAATGCTTGCATGTTTGCAAGTGTTGATAATGTCTACACTGCGGATGGGAAAGAAACATGGATGGAATATTGAATTATAGGGGTGATGGGAATGAGAACTTCTATAGTCATCAAATAATCAGGTAGCATTAAACTTGTTTAATGGAATCCATGCAAGTAAGTATTTCTCTCTGGAAATCATGTTATAATTGCCAAGGGAAATATGGGTAAACTTAAAATTCAATTTGGGGAAATTGAATTTTTATAATACACTGTATGGTATTGTTTAGGTGCATTAACATGAATAAGTTACCTCTAGGTGTGGTAAAGGCTAGGGGCCTGTTATATTTACCAAATCTTTTTAGCTTTTGAATGCACATGCTGACATAGTAGAATGTCATGTTAATTTGGTTATGAGGCAATAAGCAGGAGAAAATAAAAAGATAATAATTGATTATAGAATGATGCTAAAGCTAGTCATGTGTATGAAGGGCCGGAGATGGTTATGGCAAGGTATGGTTATAGAAGGTTATGTGCCACACAAATACCTAATGAGCTTCCTACCTTTAAATCAAATTTGGAATGTAACATTTTTGCTAACACTAATAAACACTCCTGAGGTGTATTCTTGGTGTAGTCATTGAATTGAAAAGGGAGGCATCCAAGTAATTGTGAAGGCAATGGGAAATGTGTGGAGATGTGTCAAGACATTGGCTAGATTTCCAATTTATGGAGGGTGAGATGTTTGACTTAGATAAAGCTCATTCTAAAAAAATCAATGCAAAGGGGTGTGAGTAAAATGAAAATTGAGAGTTGCACTCATGCCTGGTGAGAGGCATAGTTTCTCTCATACATGATGGAATTGTATGCTTAAATGCATTTTGTAGAATGCATTTATTGAGTGCATGTATATATGTTTTACATGGAAATAATTATACTAATGGTTAAAATGTTGCTAACTCATGAAGTTATAAACATTTTGAGGCCCGATAAACATTGCAACATAGAAAGTTGCAAGTGAATTAGTCCTGAGGAATAGTGACTACACACAAAATTTATGTTAGAAAGAGTGAAGGAATATGAACTTATTGTTATTAAAATTATGAATATGCATATATGAATAGAATGATGAGTCATTATATTTGGTTGAATTGTTTGGTATTTGTGATTGAATTGTTAGTAATAGACAATTCTAAGAACACTTCATAAGGTGGCGATGTCCATGATGAATTATGATGTACATAAAATAACGACAATTTGTTGGTTGTATGCAATATAAATAGAATTTCATATTTAAGAAAAGTCAAATTCCTTATGAAAATAATTTGATTTACAAAATGGAATTTTTATAATTCTCTCATGATAATTGCATGTGTATGATGCAAAATGAGATGATAATGATTAAAATTAGAACTCCTGGAGCCATGGTACTCTAAGACTTCATGTCGAAGCCTATCACAGAGCCACAGAGAAGTTAGTGACTAGATATATTGTTAGACCAGGTGAAGGTGCATACTACCTTAGGTTGTCTGGGCATGTGGGGATGAGAGACCATTGGTTGGAGTGTTGTTGAGGTTTTGGTACCTGGCCCTAAGACCTACGTGGATATTGATTGTGGGCCTTGGTTATCTTGGGAATCCATTGTTTTGATGGAGTCATATCCCATGCTTAGGAATGGTATGCTGCTGAGAGTTTATCGTGATTAGAATATAAAATTTTGGGTGGAACGTCATGGATCTATAGTCAGTTGTTGCTTCAATGAAGTTCAATTGAAGCATGTAATAAAGAACAATGAGATGAATTATTTCTTGAAGTAGCTCTATGTAATAGAGCAATTGACTTCAAGTTGTAGTATGAATACCAGAACTGGTGCTATAAGTAGAGCACCAGAAGGATAACAAGCTTTCAATAGATAAAACTTGGATATTTTAAAAAATTTGAATGGTACATGGTATATAATGCCTTTGTGGATTTTTGAAAAATTGTTATATATCGTACATGATCTACTGAGGATAGTGCATAAATAAGGAGAGAGGATTGTAATATCTAAGTAGAACCAAAATTAAATGTAATAAATGTGCCATTTGGTGAGTTGTTTTATACCTTTTTGTCTTGCATTTCCATGGTGTAGTGTGTGCATGTACTGCACAGTAGAATGAGGAAGTTTGCACATTCTGGGATACCACGCGTAACATCTTAAGTGCATGCAATTGTAGAGGGCCAGCAAGCCTTTGTGTATATATGATATGTTTTTATAATTTGGTGGGCAGTTATTATAAGCTAGGATGCTTATGTTTTGATTAGGCAGGAGATCCTAGATTGTAAAGGCGATTACCCTATTTTGTCTGGGACTCATATTTTTAATATAAATACATCATTGCATGCAAACCGACCACGGAGATACAAAGAGATGAAGTGACTAAACTCCACTATTCAAGGAAAGGGTGGGGCCTCAAAGTTAAGGAAAGGGCTAAGCTAGGGATCTTGAGCCAACAAAGAGATATTATATTAATATTTCTTAAATCATAAAGTATGGATATTATTTTATCCTAGTTCTAAAGTTGGGACAAAGTGGGCCAAAGTAGCTCCCAACATGACAAGTGTCAAGTTGGGGACATGCATATGCCAGTGTGGGGACTTAGTTCATTTTCAAACCCCCCCATCATTCTTACCAACATCATTCCCATCATTCTTTGGATGGAATATCCATGGAGACCGACCATTTTAACTCATGTAGTCAGTTATCCTCCATACTTCTTGTAGTTGTACCGGAGCTGGTATCCATGGCCATATATGTTGTGTGTAGCTAGTTAGCCAAGGAATTTGGGTGAAGGAAGTGGAGTTATTAGGCCAGTGGATATTGAAGAGGTGGGTTATTAGGCCCGTGATTAATTTCTCTATGGGTGAGAGAATTGTTGGGAGGTAACTTCCTGAAGGTGCTAAACTCTATTCCCAGGGCTCACGAGACTTTCTGTCGACTGTTCTTGAAACTCTGGAAGGAAGTAGAGTGATCGAAGGAATGTTGAGAGAAAGGGCACACTTCCTTAGGTGGGATAGGCATGTGGGGAATGAAGATATATGTGAAACTGTTAGTTTGAGTAGGCACAGTGATGGAGTCTTTCACATTTCCATGAGCCATTAGCCTTGTTAGGAACCCCTTACCCGGGTCAAGTTTAGTCCCATTTCAATTGAATCATTATTAAGAGTGATGATGAATATATATATGAGTATTGGTCCTAAAAGTGGGAGAGTTCATGGAAGATACATATGAGTTGGTGATATTCTTACCAAGATAAGTATCAAATGTGTGATAAATTTACATGTTGCATTATTATTTGTGTGTTCAGTTTTATGGGTTATCTTGTGTATGATTTATAATTTTGTTTTATATTTTATGGATATTTCTTGTATATACTGCATGTATCTGTTTACTTTTATTTCAGCATGAATCCATGTATTTACAGATGAATTTGTATGTTTACGTTTTGCCATATAAGCTGCGGAAGTTTTTAGCGTATATATAGTACAGTGCATATGGTTAGTAAATTTATTTGGCATAGCTCAGTATGATGTTAGGTTTGTTACAGTATGTTCCGCATAGAGAATGGTTGTGTTCTCTAGTGTAGCGTGACCCAACATGGATGCTTTCGGGGATGTTACAAAATTAATTATCGAACATGAAAGAATTCTCACGAATTGGCATTTTCCTTTATTGGGTGGTTGGGGATGTTACAAATTGGTATCGAGCATGAAAGAATATGCAGGTAGCATTTCCTAGCCTATGGGTTGTTGGGGATGTTACATCATCGGGGTGGAAGATCAACGACCATGATTAGATAAAGTTGGATGAACACTTTCCAGATTGGGCCCACAATCACTGAGCAGAGTCGATGCATGAAACGAGAATCGATGGTTGGGAACCGATATACCCCGAACACGAAGGTGAAATTAAGGACATACTGGTTACATCCCACAATCGACCAATCTCTAAGAACGATCACCGTCGGGGTGGAGAATCAACGCAACCACAATTAGATAGAGTTGGGAGAACACTTTCAGTTGGTATTGCATAATCCTTGTGAACCGTCGATATAGTGAGGGAATC
Source organism: Picea sitchensis (assembly GCA_010110895.2). Classification (NCBI taxonomy): domain Eukaryota; kingdom Viridiplantae; phylum Streptophyta; class Pinopsida; order Pinales; family Pinaceae; genus Picea; species Picea sitchensis. Next base: position 5,477 of record SNQJ01S0126777.1, on the reverse strand, counting down.
GATGGTTGGAAATCGTGCTGGGTAGCGAAGGTGAAATTAGGACCCATTCCAGTTCACGGCCTGCAATCGACCAACGTCGTTGATCTCGTCGTGGTGGAGAATCAACAACCATGATTAAATGAATCGGGTGATCACTTTTGGATGATTGAATACCGGGGTAAAGAGTGATCATATTGGGACTTGTCGATGTAAACCATTGATACGTGAATGGTCAATGGGAAGAACCTACAAGTAACCCATGCGTTAATGTCGCATAAAAATTGTACTATGATTTGGTTATGTGGTTGAATTCAGCACATCGAAGCTTTGTCTCAATCTAAACTCTTGGTCAAACACTTCTTTGTTGGAATTATTATTATTATAGTCATGGTTTTAAAACTAATCCAGGGCCTAATACTCTGACTGACCCCTGATCATTCTTGAGCGCATATACACACGGGTTATCTTCGAGACTTGTACTCCATAATTTAAATTCAATATAGCATTGAACGAGTTCAGGATCAATCATCAGTCAGACGACCATTCATTGCATATATCGGAAGGAGAATTAAACCACAATATAGTTGAGGTTTTGCAATCCATTGTAGTTGTTAGATCTAGGGGAAGACATATATTCACCATGCGATTTGAAGTAAAGGGAGTTTAGCTAGGTTATAGTGCTTTGGACAGGTAGAAGGACCAGCGGCGAATGAGTTGGGAGTCCATGACTCTGATGCATGGAGGAGAAAATGGAGTTCCTCCAGGCTAGTTAAGGAATATAGATTTTAGCACTCTGGGTTATATTGTGGTCATGGGGACTGGTTTTATGGGAATAAAGGTGCTCATAGTTAGCACATTGCATGGAATTGCTTCAAAGAAATGCATGTTTTCATAAAAGGGCGGAACAATGTATTTTCCATTGTTGAGGAAGAGGACCTTTACAATGTTTCTACCCACATTGTATAGGTGTTAGAGAGAAATCAAAAGTGGGTGGCCATGAGTGTTGGCACCACGGTTATCAATGAGAGAGAATGTTTGGGTGCATTCAAGAGAAACATTAGTTTCATGTCTTGTTGATTTGGAATGCATTGATTTTCTTGTAAGAGGAAGCATGAATCTGTTGTAAGAGTGAACAGGAGGAATAAACCATATGGTGAAGAGGTTGGTTAAAATACAACCACACCATAGTAGGTGCTGCATCACCAAGTGTGTGACTTGAAGTCAATGCAGGGATGCATTGGGTATGAATGTGGCCATATGAACATTGGCACATTGATTAAAGTCATTTAATATTTGAATTACACTTGGAAAACTTAGTATGTTGACAGGATGTTCTTACACTTAACAATATGTTTTCTTTTTTTTTTCTTTATATACCACGAATAGATGAACGACTTGGACTAGTAGTATGCATCGTATGAAAGTATAGTTTGCATGAAAACTAACAATTTGTTTGGTTGAGGAAAATTGACAAGAAGAAAGAGTCTAGATATAGCAATGTTGTAAGCCCATAAGGAGAGACCAATTGCTTGTTGATCCAAGATTCTATGGGAAGGAAAGTCCCAAAATTGGTGGATCGAGGTTATGTGCAGAACAGATTTGAAAATAAATTTGGAATTTGGAAATATGTGGGTGGCAGATTACGAGAAAATTCTGAATTTAGAATTTATGATGATGTCTCATGAATTTTTGTATACATGTGATACAAAATTGAGAAGAAAGATTTGTCAGAGAAAAGGGACAAATAGAGAGGTCGATCAAGACAAAAAGATGAAAAATGGCTACTGTGGGGCATATAGGAACCAGAGTGGTAAGTCATGATCCCCTGGAATATGTTGTGTTGAGGTGCTGAAGCCAGGAGGGGCCTTACTCATCGAGGAGAATGTCGAGGCCTGTGTAAAGGCTTCGATAAGTCAGTTACTTCCTATATGAGAAACTATGCCATGAGCAATATGGTTGTAGAAGAATTGTACTCTTGAAGGGATGCTGAGCACGGGCACGGAGAATTGAGTGACCCATATGGAAGAGGGAGACTTCAGCAGTTCTTATAAAATATTTAATAGAATCTAATACACACACAATGGGTATGCAGGAAAAATAAGGTAGGCATGGATAAAATACAACTTCATGTGGTTGGAAATCTAAAAGCTGAGCAAATCTGATATTGTGTTATATTGTGAAATTTTTCCTAGAATTTTATGCTTGATAAAAAATTTATGAGACTGTGATTAATGTTCTTTTATCCAAGAACTATTGAAGGAAGGTGACAAAGATTAAGAGTCTAAAAAGGGACTTGACCGAGAAAAGAATTTCAAGACTTACGAAGTGGTTGAATGAGAAAGACATGGCGGGTGTTACTAAGAGAACATGGACAATTTCCTTTTTAAGGGGAGGTGCCAACACCCTGTTTCCCCAACTTGTAATTAATCATTAATAAGGTTTTCCATGATGTGGCATGGGACCAATGTAAATGTATTATTTATTTAATTGCCAAATAGCATGTGACTAGGGGTGAAGCCTTGAGGTACTAGCCATGATATCACCAGAAGAAGAATTTGAAAGTGATAAGAGAACAATTAAGAAAGGATCGGTGGTTGAACCCTCAACCACCCCATGAGCATCGTCCTATAAGAGAACAATTAATAAGAAAAGGATCGGTGGTTGAACCCTCAACCACCCCCATGAATGGAAGCATCGTCTAACTGGAAAAGGTCAGTCCAAAGTACCACAGAGTTTGGCAGACCCAAACTGACCCAGATTTCCTTCTGACAGGAAGAAACGGGATAGGAGGCACGTGCATGCAAGCCATGCAAGAGAATGTAAAGATAAGAGTGGATAATGCGAGGAACACTCCAATAGAGAACAAGTCAAAGGCCACAATATTGATGCTTAGAAATCATATGATAAACCTCATGGAGGTCGTAATAGAGAGGTAAAATATCTGAGAGTATGCATAGAACGATACCTGAGGAGAAGGTCGCGAGCTTAATGCTGAGGAAGAACCTGATAAACCTCGCGGAAGATGTGAAAGAGAAAGGATCATGGAGAATTGGCATAAATTCCCTCATGATATCATGGCTTGGCATAGGGGTGGCCAGAGCACTAAGAATGAATTCCTCTGAGCCTATGGTTGGGTGGAAGGATGAACACCCATAGTTAGTTAGTTGTCTACCACCTATAATAGATAAGTAATCTCATATCCTGTGTATTTAAGTGTTAACTCTGAATTAAAGTTGGATATCCTATGAATGTTGCAGGGATGGATATGTTTTCTTAATGGTTATACTATATCCCTTCAATTTTGCCTAATTGTGTATTTAAGAAAATAAGATATTCTCTATCTTGTACACATAAATACTTGAGCCCTGTGGTGTCTCAAGTTAAAATAAATGAACTATGATTTTTTTTACTTTGGGCATAGCCTCATGTGTGCATGTCGACACTCCCAAGTCATTCTGAAGGAAGGGGTCAGTTAACCTCAGGAGAGGTAGTGCATGTGTGCATAGAGCCTCTGTGAGGTGGGCAGAGATCGAGAACCCCCTTTAGTTCTACAGTTGATAAATGAGTGCAAGAGGTGCACGAAATATTTCTCTAAGTGTTACATTCAGGAGAACTAGCGCAAAATACCTAAGTATTTAAGGACTTGACAGAAATAAGGTAGAATAGCGAGTTTCAAGCCCCTAAAGGAAATATCCTTTCCTTTGAAAGACGAATGGATGACATTAGTTTGGGAGGAGCCGAAGTTCTTCATGATCATCGGATCTGGTGAAGGAACACGGGAACTAACCCTTTGAGCCCTTCGAAATTTGTGGGTTCGACGAGTTGAGCACATTCATTGAACAGGAGGTGAATCCCTTGAAGTCTCGAAGTTAATATGGGTCGTAGATATGAGGATGCCCGATAACCATCCTGACTATCAGATCTATGATATAGTCATCCCGACGTTGACCACTTCGGGAGGACATAGGTTTCGTAACACCAAAAGCCTCGAAGTCTTTAAATTGATGTGGACCATGGATCTAAGGATCCTTCAGGATCCCTCATGACCATTTGATCATGGGGAAACGAGTATTAATGTTGAGATCATGTGGGAGCCCATGTGTCGAGTGAAGGGATTTTCAGGTGTCCCTCTCTGATTGGCACGCACTAGGACCCAAGGGACCCTTAAACGAAAGTTACAGGCCATATATCTTTAGGGTCGTGTAGATACCCTCAAATCATTGGATGGAGGTCATGGTCATCCCGACGCTGACCGACTCCAGGAGAAAAGAGGAGCTTGCATTGAAAAAATCCCAAAGAGCCGAAGAGCCTAAGTAGATATGAGTTGTCCAAGCCAAAGGGAAAGGTGTCATTAGATTTTGCACTCTGGAGAAAAGTCACTCTGGGAGGACCAAAGTGTGAAGGCACAAGGATTTCCAAAGGCCGGAGTCCCGAAGTCATCCCAGTCGTCCATTGGAAGGGATGCATGGTAGAAGATCTGCCATTTTGGAGGAAGTCACTCCGAGAGAAAAGGGGATGTGTTGAACAAGAAATCCTGAAGGCGGGAGAGTCAAAGTTCATCTGAGATTTCCGTCAACTGAGGACAGGTGTCAGCAGATCTTCCATTTCGGAAGATAGCCACTTAGGAGGAAAGTGGGATTAGACGTGTTGAGAACTCTCGAAGCCCAAATTGTCGAAGTAAACCATGACCGTCGATCTGAGAGGGACATGCATTAGCATATCACAAAGTCCAGAAGTGCCAACTCCGGAGGAATGGAAGTGGATCATTGAATGAAAGTCATCCAAAGCTCCAAAGGTAAGAAATCATCCTAGTCATTCGTTGTCGAAACATGTGAGGGTTGGAGATTTACTCCGGAAGAAAGAAAATGGAGGAGCGTTGATCGCAAGTCCATCGAAGTGGGGAAAAGGATGGATATCAACCATTGATCGGGGAAGACGCATGGCACTCGATCTGTAACTCTAGGTACAAAGAAATTTGGAGGAAAAAGGCATTGGAGTGCTCAAAAATCCTGAACGCTAAAGTCCCGAAGTAGATCACAATCGTTGATTGGGGAAGACGTGTGGCGCTTGATATACATCTCCGGGTATGGAGTACTTCGAAGGAAAAAGGCGTTGGAGTGTTTGAAACTATCGAACACTAAAGTCCCAAAGTAGATCACAGTCGTTTATCAGGGAATATGTGTGGCGCTCGATCTGTAACTCCGAGTACAAAGAACTTCGGAGGAAAAAGGTGTTGGAGTGTTCGAAACTCCCGGACACTAAAGTCTTAAAGTAGATCACATTTGTTGATAAGGGAAGACATGTGGCACTCGATCTGTAAATTCAAGTACAGAGTACTTAGGAGGAAAAAGGCATGGAAATGTTTGAAAATATTGAACGTCGAAGTCCTGAACTGAATCAAGCCCATTGAAATCCCTAAGGACACGCGACGTCGGATTGTGAACTTCATAGATTTTCCATTATGGAGGATTCGCACAATGGTTTTCTTGGCACCTATT
>SNQJ01S0126772.1:0-26297 GCA_010110895.2 Picea sitchensis | reverse complement strand
TTTATAAAAAAACTTGCTAATAGTAAGAATTGTTTTCACGATTTATTGTGCATGATGTTATCACTATATAAAATTGAAGGAATAATTATTTTGTTAGATTTAACTATAATAATTTTAACTTTATGAAAATAAATGAAAAACTCAGTGATTTTTTTTAAGAATAAATTAAAAAATATAATTTAATCCAAAAAATTGATTTAAAATAGTAATCAAATTGGGCAATTATTAATTGAATCATTTAATCAAATTTGTAAATGTGTTTAATAAACCTATTGTATATTCTTACACAACAACTAATTCACCTTGAAAAATGGTCAAACATTATTTAATGGCATTAAATTAAATGATTACTGAAAAAGAAGAAGAAGACATTGAATGATTATAACTAGAGTTAAACATTATATGACATCTAAAATCTAAATGAGTGATACATCTCAAATGTGATTTAAAATCAAAGAAATTATCAACAATATAGATCATTAACATACACAATACAATTTATAAATAAAACAACATCAATATCACCATGATATGAAAATGCATAATATATATGAATGATAATAACAATATCAATATAAATCTCAAGTCAAATATAAATATCAAATATACATATAAAATACACATTGCAACAATCGAATATATACATGTCAACAACTCCTATAAGCTAGATCTACCACTGGATCCATAGACATTAATACTTCTGCCACTAGAGCTAGAGGCATCAATACCTTGACCACTAGAGCCAAAGGCATCAATATCTCCACCACTAAAGCCAGAGGCAACAATACCTCCACTAGATAATAATGTAGAGTGTAGCATTTGATATATCTCTTCACTATAAACTATATCACTTGATGCAACCATAACATATATAGCATCAATAATGAGTGCAATGGTGTAGAAATTAGTCAATCAAATGCTAGAGGAGATGGTGGTCAATCAACTACTAGAAGAGAGAACGATGGTTGGTTTGGTGATGGAGTTGGAGACCATGTGGTCGGTTCAATGTTGGTAGATATACTAATGAAGGACATGGTGGTCCATCTACTTTTGGAGGAGATAATGGTTTGTCTACTCGTGGAGGAGATGGTGGTTGGCCAACTTGTGGAAGAGGAGGAGGTGGTGGGGGATCACCATCCTCAAGAAATGAATCCGAAGAAGACCACTGGTGAGCCCTCAATGTTTAGAGTAGATTGAGGGCACCGATAACATGACACATTAATAATGTCATATCACGTGGAAGGGTCACCCATATTGATGCAAGCTCATGGTTCCATGTGATCTCCTTAGCTCATGCAAGGACCACTATATGGTGAGCCATCAATGAACATATATTATTTTTCAACTCCTAACAAAATTTGTGATCTATCCTGTGTTGCATCTTAGGTTTTTGTAATTGAGGCAGCTCATAAGCCTCAACCATCACTTCATCCTGTTGGGGAGACACCTCCCCAACATATGTGCCAATATATGCAAAATGGTAGACAACAATAATTAGACAATTTAAAAAAAAATTACAATAAATTTTATGTGCATTAAATAAGACATAAAAAAATGTATTAAATTAATTAAAACATAGCAATAATATTACCTCTAGCATCTAGTGGTTCCACCTAGCTAAATAGGATGTTCATACATTCTCGCTAGTCCCTCCCAACGTATGAGTATTGTCAAAGACCAACGATGGGATTGTCCTCACTAACTAACAAATAGAAATCATTTGAACTCATCAACCTACATCGATACTCTAGTTGGCCCCTCTTAGGCAACATTTACCCCAAACCTGCATAAACACAACAATAATCGACCTAATGTAGATTTTAACCTTGTACAATATCTACTGCAAACAGATATTCAGTAAAAGAACAAAAAACATACAATGACAAATACAAACATTACATAGAGATTTTTCCCTTGGAAACCCAAACCGGGAAAACTAGCATATTCTATATTCATTCATGTATGATACATTGTTTACAATACAATATACATATAGGATCCAACGACATCCAAAACCCTAACCCAATGACCTTGATTAGTCTACAACCCTAATTCCTTAACCGGAAATAGAAAATCGTCGACAAAAACCATGTGCCGAAAAACCACCTAAATATGTGACACGTTTCCCGCGGTAGAAATTTTTTTCTACCTTGAGAAACATGTCACGTGCCTCGAGAAACATGTCACATATTTAGGTGGTTTTTTGACACATGGTTTTTGCCGATGGTTTTCTATTTCCGGTTAAGGAATTAGGGTTGTGGACTAATCCAGGTCATTGGGTTAGGGTTTTGGATGCCGTTGGATCCTATATGTATATTGTATTGTAAACAATGTATCATACATGAATGAATATATAATATGCTAGTTTTCCTGGTTGGGTTTCCAGGGGAAATTTTTTTGTGTAATGTTTGTATTTGTCATTGTATCTTTTCTGTTCTTTTATTGAATATCTGTTTGTAGTAGATATTGTACAAGGTTAAAATCTACATTTGGTATCAAAGATTTTTTGGCTTTAGGGGGACGCCTTTGTGGTCAAGGGTTTGGCTCGAGACTGTGATAAGACTTGTTCCACCTAGCTAAATAGGATGTTCATACATACTCGCCAGTCCCTCCCAACGTATGGGTATTGTTAAAGACCAACGATGGGATTGTCCTCACTAACTAACAACTAGAAATCATTTGAACTCATCAACCTACATCGATACTCTAGTTGGCCCCTCTTAGGAAACATTTACCCCACATCTGCATACACACAACAATAATCGACCTAATGTATATTTTAACCTTGTACCATATCTAATGCAAACATATATTCAGTAAAAGAACATAAAAGATACAATGACAAATACAAACATTACACATAGATGTTTCCCCTGGAAACCCAAATCGGCAAAAACAACTTATTCTACATTCATTCATATATGATACATTGTTTACAATACAATATACATATAGGATCCAACGACATCCAAAACCCTAAACCAATGACCTGGATTAGTCCACAACCCTAATTCCTTAACTGAAAATAGAAAACCATCAGCAAAATCCATGTGCCGAAAAACCACCTAAATATGTGACACGTTTCTTGAGACACGTGACACTACTGCTCGTGCAAAGAATATAACACATACCCAACATTCTCCCACTTGTTGTTTTCTTTGCATACAGGGGGTTACAGGGTTACATCGTCAACAATCCAGGGCAATAATGCCCATGGATCCTCTACACCAAGAGAACTTCTCAGTGCTCACAGATTTTGTTAATGAATCTGTAACATTCTTCAAGGTGTCCACCTTCATCAACAATACTTTCTTTTCTTCAACCATGTCTCTCACAAAGTGATATTGAATATCAATATACTTTGTCTTTGAATGATGAGCTGGGTTCTTAGCCAAAAAAATTGCACTCCGACTGTCATAATCTATCCTTACATCTTGTTGTACCAACCCAATACCTGAACACAATCTTTGTAACCATACTGCTTCCTTACTTGCATGAGTGGATGCCATGTATTCAACTTTTGTAGTTGAAAGTTCCACTACAACCTGTCTTTTGCTCATCCAACTTATTTCTCCTCCAAATAGGTTAAACACATACCCACTTGTAGATCTCCTACGATCCAGATCTCTAGCCCAATTTGCATCCAAAAAGCCATGTATATCCACCACTCTGTCCAATCCCGATCTTCCTTCGTAGCACAATCCATAGCTAGCAGTGCCACGCAAATACCCAAAAAACCCTTTTTACTGCTGTCTAATGCTCCTTCCTTGGTTTTGACATATACCTGCTCAAAATTCCCACTGCATGTGCAATGTACGGCCTAGTACAGACCATTGCATACATCAAACTGCCAACTACACTCGCATATGGAACACGAGACATGCCCTCCTCCTCTTCATGTATCTTGGGACACTGATCCACAAATAACTTTACACCAACAAGAATAGGAACCTTGACCGATTTACATTCCTGCACATTAAACCTCTACAATATTGTCTCGACATATTTTCTTTGATTTAACTAGAGTTTCCTCCTTTTCTGATCTCTTTTAATTTCCATGCCCAAAATGAAATTTGAAGCAGCGAGATCCTTCATGTCAAATTTAGAGGAAAACTGAGTTTTCACATCTTGGATAATCTCCTTGTTGTTTCCTATCAGCAACATGTCATCCACATACAAGACCAAATAAATCAAATGATCACCGATTAATTTAAAATACACAGAATGATCCTCTTTGCTTCTTGTGAAGCCAAGTCCCAACATATAAGTATCAAATTTTTGATACCACATCCTTGGTGATTGTTTTAAACCATACAAGGACTTTTTCAGCTTGGATACCAGCTCCTTGTTTCCCTTCACAACATAACCTTATGGTTGCTTCATATAGATCTCTTCTTCCATGTCCCCATGTAGGAATGTTATCTTCACATCCATTTGTTCATTTTTAAAAATCAAATGCAACAACAACATATAACATAAATCTTATGGAGGTTAACTTGGCAACAAGAGAAAAAATCTCACCAAAATCAATTCCCTCAACCTGGGAATAACCCTTTTCTACTAATCAAGCTTTGTATTTCTCCACTTTTCCTTCTGCATTTAGCTTCTTTTTAAATACCCATTTTCTGCCAATGGGCTTTCTCCCAGTTGGAAACTGCACTAGATCCCAAGCCTCATTCTTATCCAAAGATGCCATTTCTTCATTCATGGCCCTTTTCCAGAGATTTGCATCCTCTGAATCCACTGCCTCCCTGACAGTTCTAGGATCATCATCAGTAATAGAAAAATAAATATTTGAATGGAAATCAGATGGAGTATACCTTTCCGGTAGCCTTATTTCTCGAATCGATCTCCTCAATACTGGATTATGAGTATCTTCTTCTTCTGATTCCTGTTCTTCTATAGAGTCTGACTCATCATCATTTAAATCAAACTCTATTTTCTTTGGTTCTTCCTTACTTGGTAGGACTTCCCGTTTAACAACATCCTTCATTTCTCTAAATACCACATCTCAACTATACACTACCTTCTTAGTTTCTGGGTTCCAAAGCTTATAACCTTTGAGACCATCTTTCTATCCAATAAATATACACTTTTTGGCCTTCTTATCTAGCTTACTCATGTTTTCCTTTGGAACATGAACATATGCATCACAACCAAATACCTTGAGATGTGTGAGAGAAGGTTCCTTACCAGTCCATACCTCTTGTGGAGTCTTGTCATCCAATGCTGATGAGGGTGATATGTTGACCAGGTAACATGCGACACCCACTGCCTCTACCCAGAATTCTCGCCCTAGCCCGACACCACTGAGCATGCACCTTGCTTTTTCCATCAATGTCCTGTTCATCCTTTCTGCAACTTCATTTCGCTGAGGCATATATGGAGTAGTCTTCTGCCTTGCTATACCAGACTTCTTACAAAATTCTTCAAATTCATTCCCGTAGAACTCTCCACCATTATCTGTCCTGAGCACCTTAATTATTTTCTCTGTTTGATTCTCAACAAGAGCCTTAAAGTATTTAAACATGTCAAAGACTTTGGATTTATTCTTGAGGAAATATATCCAAGTATTCCTCGAGAATTCATCTATAAATGAGACATAGTACACAGATTTTCCCAATGATGGGACCGACATAGGTCCAAAAACATCACTGTGAACTAGTTGTAATATTCCTTTTGCCCTATTTTCACCAGAGGGGAATCTTACCTGATTCTTCTTCCCATATAGACAATGTTCACATAAATCAAAATCCAGAGAGCAGTTAGACATACCTTCAACCATACCTTTACCGTGTAGTAGTCGAAGAACCTTCTCTTTGATATGCCCCAGTCTTTGATGCCACAACATAACCTTTTCTCCAGAGACGATAGGAGTTATTTCTTCTTCAACTCCAATATCAGGAACAATGGAACTATTACACCCATCACTAATAGTACTTCCTTTCAGATTATACAGAGTTCCAAACCAAAATCCTTTAAGCAACACCATTGCTCCTCGAACCATCTTGCAGGTTTCCTTTTCAAATATTGTTTTTACCCCTGCATCGTCCATTTTGCTTGCAAAAATCAAATTTCTGGCCAAACCTGGGATGTGCAAAACACCAGACAGTTTTCTAATCCTTCCATCTATGAGCCTCAACTTGAATTTTCCTCATCCTATGATTCTGGTTGTCGAATCATCACCTAAAAAAACATTACCTCCATCATACCTTTCATATTCGCAGAACCACTCCCTGTGGGGAGTCATATGAAAGGATGCCCCAGAGTCAACCAACCATGCCTCATGATCTGCATGTGTTCTTGAAGAAGACAAGTACACATCCCTTCCTTCTTCCTTGGATGTCTTTTCTTCTGTAGAATGAGATTCTTTAGATCCCTTCTTTTTCTCAACCTCGGATCTACACTGATTCTTATAGTGCCCTTCTTTTCCACATCTCCAACATACCCTTACAAAATTTCCGGGAGATTTATATCTACCCTTAGACTTAGATCTCCCACTTGAGAAATTAGATCTGTTCCTTTCCTGGGAATGTCCTCTTGCAAATAATGCGTCTGTGCTCTGTCCTTCCATATTCTTCCATCTCATATCCTCCAACAACAAGGATGAGACCACTTCATCAAACTTCAAGGCAGTTGTATTACTACCTATGGACACAACCAAACTATCCCAGGAGTCTGGTAAAGAACACAGTAAACTAATACATTTATCTTCATATGAAATTTTAATCTCAAAAGACACTAACTGACTTACCACAATATTGAAGGCGTTCAAATGCTTTGCCACCGAGTCTCCATCTCTCATCCTCAGGTTATACAACTTCTTTCTCAGGAATAATTTATTTACCAGGGACTTAGACTAATACAACTTCCCCAACGTTTCCCATAAATCCTTCGATGTAGCTTCCTCTGACACATTCAATAATACCGAATCAGAGAGACACAGTCGGATTGTGATTTTTGCCTTCCGATCCAAAATTTTCCATTCATCTGCCGAAGTTCCTGTAGGTGCAGTACCTAGATCTACCGCGATCCACTAATCTCTATCCACCAACAGATCTTCGATCTTGAGCTTACAAAACTCAAAATGTTTCCCATTAAACTTCTCGATTTCCATCTTCGAATTTCTTGCCATTTCTTTTCACCTGAAAAATCAATACCACAGATCTCCCACTGTAACAAGGCTTATCACAGTCCCGAGCCAAATCCTTGACCACAAAGGCGTCCCCCTGAAGCCAACAAAGCTCTGATACCAAATGTATATTTTAACCTTGTACAATATCTACTACAAACAAATATTCAGTAAAAGAACAAAAAACATACAATGCCAAATACAAACATTACACAAATATTTTTCCCCTGGAAACCCAAACAGGGAAAACCAACATATTCTATATTCATTCATGTATGATACATTGTTTACAATACAATATACATATAGGAGCCAATGGAATACAAAACCCTAAACCAATGACTTGGATTAGTCCACAACCCTAATTCCTTAACCGAAAATAGAAAACCATGTGCCAAAAAACCACCTAAATATGTGACATGTTTCCCAAGGCATATGACACTACTACTCGTGCAAAGAATATAAAACATACCCAACACCTAAGAGAGAGGTAGTCTAATGTTGGTCAAGTGGTTGGAAACCTTTAAAAAAATAAAGTGAATAACTTTGAAGAAAACATGAAGACCATCCTCCCATCAAACATAGCATAACAATGATCCAGAGTAAAGCAAAAATGTTGTGAAAAATGATATGCCACCTAATCAATCCGAGCCTTTGAACTAAAGTATATACATAGTGCATCAAGGAGCAACTAATGGACTTCCCATTAGAGGTACAATGTGCCAATGTTGTGACCATAAGTGATATGTACCTAAAATCCTATGCATCGAATGCATCTAAATGCAACTAACCACTAACAACTTGGAAGTCACTAGGGTTAATGCTTTCTACACTAAGATATCTCTACACATATGCCAACCAAATCTCTTTCGCAATGCCAGGTGGGAGATTGGGGAACTAGGGTAATTCTTCCCTCTCTTAAATATCCCAACAATGAAATAAATATCCTTCTCTATGGCCTAATACCACAGATTAAGACTAGTATTGAGTGCTTACATACCATGATCCAAGTGACGGATCGGCGACATCAACAAGCACATTTTCCCCTTGAGGGGTGTAACCTCCTCATAAAACTTGAGGAGACCATAATTCCTCAAAATGACGTGGGTTTGTGTTGTAATAGGGTGAGGGTACATACCCCTCTCCATCTCTTGGACCTCCCACTCATGTACAAATTTGTATGGGTTAATGTGTTGCTACTGCTACTACTATTGTCGTCGTCATTGTTGTCTTTGATTCATATACGAATTTAATTAGGCACACACACACAATCAATCTATAATAAATGGCCATTTTTATTTATTAAAAATTGAAATTACTCTTTTTCAAAACAATTGCGTAAAACATACTAGTGCACCTTAAAACTTAGACACACCACATTCAGTGTGTCAAAATAGAGCACGTCTTGTAAACAATCCTTATTATAAAAACATATGCATTGATAAAGTGGATATGGTTTTATTAATATTATTGTTGTGCCACTTATAAAGGAGCACCGACACCTACCAATGTGCTTTCTATGATCAGACACACTAGAAATCAATATGTTTGTACAATCCAAATTGTACCAATAATCTAGGAAAATTTTCAATTTGTATAGGTTTAACTGTGCATTTTATATATACAAAGGCACTAATAAAAAATGTGCTTTTGCACATTACTAGAGCACCAATAATTCAGGTATATTTTAAAATACAATGCCTCAATGATGTTTATAATATCAAGAATCATTGCCGACAATGCTCGTAGATATTATAAAGAGCACTAAAAAACATGCAATTTTATTTATTTTTATGTTTTATTGATGTGTTCAAATTCACACAATGCACTAGTAGCAATGCAATTGAAAATTTACAAACACACTGAAAAGAGTTGGAATTTGTTTAATTTAAATAGGGTCTGTCAATGCGCTTGGTACGTATGAAAACACCACTAACATTGCCTTCGTACATTTCCCAGATCACCAAAATCCCTGAGATATTTTATACAAAAACTCAATGGTATGTTTATGATATTATGAAGCACCACTGTAAGTGTTTCTATTTAGCAAGTGCATTGATAGGTCTTGTATAACCCATCCATTTTCCCAATATTTTTCAATGCATTCCTGGTCAACAATATCCCTATCCCTAAATATGATGTGTCTTGTAACTATATAGGACACATTGTTGCATCCTATAAATTCATAGGACAAACCACACATTTATTTATTTATTTTTTAAATGCAAATTTAGACTAAATTATAAATTTTGATTCGCTAAAAATGTAAATGAGGAGGTGTTATAGCAAGATTTGCCTCACCTTATGAAAATTTTCTCAGAAGGCCTTTTTCCATTTCCCTATGCAGACTTGAAGTCCCTTTTTGAAAATCCTAGAGCTAAAAACAATATTTTTCCACATGTACGCGCCCTAACTACTATACATCATATGTATATGTAGGTTGCACCACTACAACCCGTGTACATTGGGTTTTGTGCCCAAAATTTAAAAATAGTGTCGGGTTTCCATGTCACGTCACAGGATCCATGATCCTTGACCTTACATATACTGGAAACATTCTGACTCGGCCCTTCAGTTCCACTTGAAGGCTATAAATGGGCCATATCTAAGCTATGGAAAAGAGGAGAATAATTCAACTTTGAGAGAAAAGTTAGTCTGGAGAAGTTATTCACTTCATATTGAGTCTGCATCCCTTATCCTTTTAAGTCTGAACACATTGTTCAGCCCCCGAGATATTTCCTACTTGATTGAGAACCCCACTGTCTCTCTTATATGAGATTGCCTTTGGTGGAGGATTGAAGTGGTGGAGGCTCAACTGAGGGACTTAGTTTCTCGGTTTCGAACCGTGCCGACAAAAAAGTTTGTAATTCATTAACTTCTACTGATTACATTTTAATAGAGATACTCTTTTCTCATCCAATTAATATCTTGCAAATATTTGAATTGTTATTCCATGGACATATTTTTTATGAATGTTGATGGATTATGATATTGAATGTGCTAAGATTATATATTATCACCATATACTTGCGTTTCTTGGTTGTTGAGGACAAGTTGTAGGTGTATTGCTTTGAGTCAAGTGCTCAATGATGGACTTCATCGAATGTTTGGATGAGGTAGGCTCTTTATCTTGTCCTGTTAGCATATTTATATATATAACATACCTAGGATTAGAGTTGATTTTTGCAGTCATTTCCGTATGTTTTGGTTTACCCCTTGCCATAGAGAGATTTTCCTCGTAACAAAATTGGCGACCATACTGGGGAAATAATCTTTTTTTTTTTTTTTTCTGGGGTTTGGAGTGTTTTTCTCCTTTGATTGCTCTCATTTATATTGATTTTCTTATCATTTGATTGCATGACAACCTCTGTTCATTTTGAGTCTGTATTTCTTAGCCTTCTCCTTAGGTTGGCAGCGTTTTAACACATATACGCACGTTTTTACCTGACAGTCACGTACATACGCGTGCTGTCCTTCTACAAGAGGCTTATATACATCAATCCCTTTTTGCTTGGTTGCTGAGTTTGATGTTTGATGGGTAAGTTTTGATGTTATGACTGTTAAGTGTCTGTGGAATGATAGGAAACCTTTCTTTGGTTGAATTTTCGGGCGGTGCCTTTCTAATCATCCTTTTCATTTGATTGTCCTCGCATATTGTGCTGAGTGTTTTCTTCTTGATATCCTACTTGGTTTGTCTCTGTTTACATACAATAAAATATTTATATCAAGCTGTTGTTCAGTCCTTGCATTTTCATTCTTTTATATTAGAAATACAAAAATATTAAGCATTGTGCATTGTTGGAATTTGATCTTTTGGGTCCTTATCATTGATCTTAGAACATGTATAGAAAGATTGCATCTTATTTGGAATTGCAGAACTAAATTGAAAATTGAATTTTGAAAAGCTTATCATTTATTGGGAATTGAAATTAGGACTTTGAATTTTATTCATATTCATTTATTTTACTTGCTGAGTCATAACATCATTAGTTTCATGACCACACCTTTTTTGAGTAAGCAAGGCCACTAAAAGCAATGCTAATATTTTAAAATTGATTAGAAACAAATTTATTTTCTAGGGTGCATAAACTAGCTTAGGATTTAGAGCCTTGGAAAAGGATTTTGTGAGTAAACTTATCCAAGGATATTAAATCAACATATGTGTCTGAATAAGGGAGTGGTGAAATCCATTGTATAATTGGCGACTTCAGGAGGCTTTGCTTACACCAGAGTTAAGCACGAGGTCTCGTGAGGTTGGTTGAGGGGATACCCCCTGAATACCTTCTTAGTGTCAAATATATTTATGGGGATCTATTCATATATGGGGATATTGCTAGTACATTTACCTTTGTGAGAGGTGGTGCTTTCGAGGTTTCAGACTTTGTTACCCTGCCCATACGGTAGACCTAACTTATGATTGTTCACCTGCGCATCGATTATATCGTGGTTGCTTAGTTGCTTGACATAGGTACCACATATGTTACTTGCAGGGGTTATTCTGCAGGTACCCTGGGTCAGATAAGGGTTGGACAACACACGACCTTTATGGAGGATTACCTCTTCGGGGGGATATGACCGACTGGATGTTAAGCCCACAAGGGCCCTTATAACTGATTTTATACCTCTGATATTTTTCAGGGAGTCTGAGGCCCCTCTTGGGTGAGGAATACCTACTTTAGGGAGGGAGTCCCCTTTCAACCACTTTATCATGTTTGTGTTCATATTGGCCTTTTGTTTATTTTATTTTGGTGTGCTCCTTGATTACTAGTTGGCCTTAGGATTTTTTTTTATATCTCGAGTCTCGAGTCATCGTGGAGCCAGACCAACTTCCCTGCAGGTCTCGTTGCTTGTTACAGTTACCACTGCATTTTGAGTCTTTGCCTTCTAAAAGGCGTAAAGTTATCAAATGTGGTACACACACCTCCACTTAACAGGCTTATGATCATACAAGGATGAGTACTGAATCGAGTTAGAAAGATACTGAGAGTCCTTCAACTCCCATACCTACTATAGTTAACAATACTCCTTCGACACCTTCATCCACATTGGTTGTAGTGTCGCAGGTTCCTATCATCACCCTTGTTCGTCCTATAGTGAATACTCAACCTATAGACATGAACCCTTTTGGGTCCCTTTGTCACTCATCGAGCTACAATATTCAGTCCATCCCTATGGCCTCTAGCCCTTTTTCTTATGGTATGCCAAATTTCACATCGCAATTTTCATCCTCCATCCCAACGTCTAGTCCAAATACTAGTATTGGAATTGGGTGCATGGATCCTTCACATACTCCATTCTCGTTTGGTAGTGCTCAAGTCCCACAAATGACTCCTATAGTTGGAGGCCTTCCTCCTATTAACCCTGGGTCTAATCCTAGTCCTAATGCTTCTGGATGGAGTAACCAAACTGGCAGACAAACTACTGCTTACGATTTGTCCATCACACCCACCTCCTCTATACCGATTCTGACCAACATGTTTGGCATGAATAATCCACCTTTATCCTCTAGATTCACACCTGGAGGAGATTAATTTCATACCTTGGGAAACCCCCAACCTAGAGCCACTCCAGCTAGGGGTAGTTTTTACAACCCTCATCATAAAATTCCTACTGGAATGGTTCCCAACCAACCCCTCATGAATCAGTTCAGAGGAGGGTCTTACAATCTCAGACAGGGCCATGGTGCTTACCAGAACCCTGGATAGGCTGCGATTCCCCAACAAAAATCTTTCCATGGAGCTTGGGGCCAGTTGCCACAACCCCGTCTTTCTTTTCTGTCCACACTCAATTTGCCAGACTTGTCTAATTTAATGGATGACCTTGTGTGTTATGATCTGACATGCCCCTCTGTCCCCACTGAAATTCCTTCATATATTCCAAAATTTGAAGGAAAAACTGGTGAGGATCCTAGTGATCACGTCACCACTTTTTAGCTTTGATTCTCTTTGAATTCCCTTAACGATGATTCTATTTGGTTAAAATTGTTTCAACACACCCTCATGGGGGTCGCCACGAAATGGTATATCGAGCTACCAACGGGGACATACATAACTTTTAATCAGATGGTTTTAGTCTTCCTCAACCACTTCCAATTGCCAGTTCGTTATGATGCTGACACATAAATTCAATCAACCTTACGTCATGACAAAGCCACTCATATCTCAGATCACATCCAGAAGTGGCATAGACGGAAGAGGTTGATAAGGGCCTACATGCCCCCAGAATTCCTGCTAGAGTGGTTCCTTAAGTCTCTACAACCTTATATTTTTAAGGATGTTTCTACATCCGGGGTTACATCTGAGGAAGACGCGATTTTTAAATCCCAACAGTTAGATCTTATATATGCTCAGTCTGGGATGTTATACGAGATTCTTCCAGATGCACCAAGGTCAAACTATGACCTTAGACAAAATCTCGGGCCCCATGCTGATGACATTGTTGGCTCTTCCAGTGTGAAATATAAAGACTTTGTGACAAGCCGTTTGAAAGAGTTGTCTCTAAACCAGTCTATAGGAGGGCCATCTTCGTCTGTGTCCTCCAATCCCACTTAGTCGACGGATGTACACTCTGTGCAATCATCGACCAACCCGAATGGTAACCGAAAACTAGGAGGGAATACAAAGAAAGGACGTGGCAATAATCGTAAGTGTGGGAAGAATATAATAAACCCAAGGACAACCATAATAATGAGAATTCGAATAATAATGCCGGTGAGGGCAAGAAATAAAGGCGGAAGGTGAAGTTTCCCTGCAAGCTTTGTACAAACGATCACCTTACCCACTTATGCCCCAAACTTATGGAAGTTGCGAGGATTTTATGTATACCGCCCTCTCTGTTGACTAATCCTTTTCCGCATAATCATCATATGGCCTCAAGCTCCTTAAACACTAGAATTTCGGCAGGTGGGAGTCAAAACCCACCGACGCAAGATGATGACCGTTTATGCATAAATATGGTTAAATATGAGCATAATTTAGCCACTCGGTCTCGTGATTATAGTTCTCCACAGACTGTACCTGGTATAGATTCTCCCCCTCCTCTGGAGACGTCCTTACAGATAAAAAACCCAGAGCCCCTACCTCGTATTCCGAAAGGAGTACTCAAGCGCTCTACCCACAATCCTAATGCTAGAGCCACCCATAATTACTCTATTTTTGAGGATCTCGGTCAAACCCCTTGTGCAATGTCAACTCTAGAGGTACTCCAGACGTGTCCCTCACAAAGGAATGCCTTTCTATCTGCGTTAGGAGCTCTAGATTATTGTGGCTCTAAAGTTATCAAGTTTGACATCACAGATGTAAAGCCTCACTTGCCTTACCATGTGGCATTCCAAATCCACGTGGGTTACTCAAAGTATACCATCAAACGTATTGTTGTTGATGAAGGCGCTGCAACATGTGTGATGTACCTGGTATGTTGGAAATCCCTCGGCTCTTCGATCCTTTCTCTGTCTCCGACCATGTCGAATGCTTTTGACGGTCGTTCCTTTTGGCCTCATGATATTCTTCCTGCCTTCCTGGTCCAGTTAGGTGGGAAGACAGTAGAGGTGGATGTCAAGGTGGTTGATGCGTCCCTCGACTATAACTTGTTACACGCAATTGGACTTACACCATGACTACAATCACATCGTCCATCTTCCACACTCTTTTCTTTCCTCACGATGGGAAGATCATGACAATTGACCAGTTGTCCTTTGCGTATGCTAGTCCCAATGCATATGTTGGACCTTCGATCCCCGTGATCAACAATTATTAGCCAACAACTTATAATATCGATGTCAGAATGTATTAATCCCTTATGGGTACCTTCGACTTCATGGCACCATTTCATCATATCTATGCCATGTCCAGTAGGTATGCTTCATTAGAGAGGTCCGTTCCTTTCCTCACTTCGTATTTTAACGATCCTTGGACCCTACCTTCCTCGACTTCATATTGTGAAGGTCAGTCACATACTGGAATGGCCATGCCACTATCGGAAACAGAGATAGCGTATCGGGCTATTCTTGACTCTTTCGCTGATCCATATCCTGTTACCTCATGGATGGACGAGGATGATCCTGTTCCTGAGCCCGTGTGGGTCACTTCATCATCTTGTTCACATGACTGCCTCGATGATACTTTGCCTTCAGATGAAGCTATCATAGAGGCCATGAATTGTTCTGACATGCCATGGGATGATATGCATCATCGCTCTTATTTTCTCCCAGAGCTTGCCATAATCAAACAAGATGATTTTAAATCTACCTTGAGTGAGATAGTTAGTCACACCATAGTTCCACTTGATACACATGACATTTATGCTGAAGGAAACATGGCGAGTATCTCTCCTACCGTCACGATCGATATCTCTTGTATTCCTGGCAAGGTTGAAAATGTATACATCGGTGCAGATTGTTTGCCAGAGGAAATTATGATCTACACCGAGCTCTTCAAATAATTCCATGATGTGTTTGCTTGGTAATATGAAGAGATGCCAGGAATAGACCCTCGAATTGTCGAACATGAGATTAAAACCTACTCGGATTCTAAGCATGTTCAACAACAAATTAGAGCTTTCAATCCTAGGAAGGCCCTTGCTATTTTTGGCATAGGTAGAAAAAATGCTTAACGTCGGATTTATCTACCCGGTTCTCTTGACTGAATGGGTGTCCAATCCCATTCATGTGAATAAAAATTAAGGAACCATTCATGTATGCATGGATTTTCGTGACCTGAATAAAGTCTGTCCCAAAGACAACTTCCCGACACCCTTCATTGATCAGATTCTCAATGAATGTGTGGGAAGCAAAGTTTTTTCTTTCATGGATGAATTTTCAGGGTATAACCAAATTTAGATTAAACCCGAGGACCAACATAAGATGACATTTATTTTCCCTTGGGGTACTTTCACATACCGGAAGATGCCTTTTAGCCTTAAGAACGCCAAAGCAACCTTCCAACAAGCTATGACCTTTGCATTTCACGATCTCAAGCATATAGTCAAATCCTATCTCGACGATCTCAATGCTCACTCCTGTAAGAGAGTGAATCAACCTACACACCTTTGGCTAGTTTTTGAAAGATGTCGCCTTTATCACATCTGTTTGAACCCTCATAAATGCATCTTTTGTGCTAGGTCAGGACAAATTCTAGTATTTTTAGTCTCTGAAAGTGGGATCATGGTAGATTCGTTAAAGGTTGAGGCAATACTTCGATTGCCTCCCCATGTACTATTTGTCAAATTCAAGGTTTACAGGGGAAAGCTAAATTTTTGAGATAGATTATAATGAACTATGCCAATATTACTAAGGGTTTCATGCATCTCTTAAAGAAGGACACTCCTTTTATCTGGGATGAGCGAGCCCATGAATCCTTCGATGATTTGAATAAAGCCTTGGTATCGACGCCTCTACTGAAGTATCCAGACTACGATAGAGAATACTTGCTTTATGTCGTCGCGTCCGGAGAGATGATTGGTATGGTGTTGGTTCAAGAGGATGACGAGCTCCCTGAGCACGCCATTTAATATCTTAATTGAACCTTAGTCAGCCTTGAACTCAATTATTCTCATGTTGAAAAACTAGCTTTGGCTGTCATTCACACAGTTCAACGATTACAAAATTATATATTTATTTGAAAAAATATTATGGTTTACAATGTCAATCCATTTCAATACATCGTTACGAGGAATATCAATCCATTTCAATACATCGTTACGAGGAATATCATAGGGGGAAAGTACAATAAATGTATTGTCATTCTACAAGAATTTGATCTAGATTTGCTTCTGCGAAGTCCAAAAAATCACTATTTTTTGCAGAGTTAATATCTAACTTTCCTCGGTTAGATGAGGATGTTATTCATGTTGATTCATTTGCAGATGAACACATTTTCCTTGTCTTGTCGTCAGACCCCTAGTATGGAAATATTGTTGTCTATCTTCAAACTTTGAAGTTCCCTCAACATCTCTCGCGAGATGAACGACGACGTATACGATACCAAGATAAGAACTACCCTATCATTGACGACACATTGTATCACCGAGGAGTAGACAATATCTTTTGTTGTTGTTTGACTCATGAAGAAGCTGAGTCTATTATAAATGATTGCCATAGTGGGGCTTGTGGTGGTCACCTATCTAGGCTTGCGACATTTGAGAAAATTTTGCGAGTCGGTTATTTTTGGCCATATATTTTTAAAGATTGTGTCAAAGCGGTTAAGAAGTTTCACCCCTGTCAGGTGTTCACTCGGAAAATGCGCTCACACCCAACCCCTCTCCATCCAATCATTACCATCGGTCCCTTCACCAAGTGGGGGGTATATTTTGTATATTGCAACCCAACTTCGGCTGGGGGACATCAACACATTATCGTGGCCTTAGATTACTTTACTAAGTGGGCCGAGGCAATGCCTACAGTTAAATTGGATTGGAACACTGTCACCTTCTTCATATTCAATCAAATTATAGCTAGGTTCGGAATCCCAAGTGAGATTGTCACTGAACATGGCAGTCAATTTCAAAATGAAATGATGGAATAATTAACATCAAAACTTGGGTTTAAACATGGTCATTCTTCTCCTTACTACCCCAGGAAAATGGACAAGTATAGGCTGTAAAAAAGTCTCTCAAGACCATTTTGCAGAAAACAGTCAGCCAGAGTAAATCTGACTGGAATATCATGCTTTACCCAACACTTCGGGCATATCGAACCTCGTTCAAAACTTTCACCGATTTTTCTTTTTTCCAATTAGTACATGGTGTGGAGTCGATATTACCTATTGAATGTGAAATCCATTCTCTTAGATTGGTAGTTTCACTCCTACCTGACACTTTCGATCTCAAACCATCTCGTACACCTAGAGAGTCTAGATGAGAAGCGTCGAGACGCTTCCACGACTATTGAAGCGAATAAAAGACATGTAAAGGTCCAATATGATAAGTTTGTCTATTCTCGATAGTACACAAAGGGTGACTTGATCCTTCTGTACAACCAAACCAAAGAGCCACTGGGGGCAGACAAATTCAAACCCATGTGGCACGTACCCTATATCGTGCGACATGTCTTAGAAAAAGGAGCATATGAATTAGAAGATTATGAAGGGAACATGCTGGTTGAGCCTAGGAATAGGATCAATTTGAAAATATATTACACTTGAGCCCCAAGCTTTGGTGTAACTCTTTGTATACTAATGTATTTTAGTGTATATATATTTTCCCTCTTTTTTATCTTCAACTTGCTTATCAAGTTTTCCCTTGGTCGGTAGATGTCAACAGAGTCTTCGATCTACTTAGGATTCGCAGATGGGGCCAGCCATCATACACAATACTTGGATTCCACTGCTTGGGTTGTTTACTCACCCGAGGGTCTACTGGTGTCTTCAGGTGGTGAATGCCTAGGGCCATCCACAAATAATGTGGACGAGTATAACGTTGTTATAGAACTTTTACACGATTTCATTTCACATGGTATTCATTTGTTAGAAGTTCGTCTGGACTCCCAATTAGTAGTATGTCAGTTGAACGACAATTACCATGTGCGAGACCCTACTCTACTCCGACGATTCTTATGGGTACGCCTTTTAGAATAACATTTTTATTTGATTACTTATTATCACATACCTAGAAGTTCTAATTATGTATTCGATGCATATGCTAATTTTGTTTTAGATTGGAATTTGTTACATAACTAAAGAAAAGAAAACACTTTCATCAATGTACACATTGTAACATAAGTAAAGCTGGAGATCAATGTTTTTATATATATTTCATCTCTTCAAAAAATATGATGTAATAGTAAAAAATTGGGGATGACACCCTCAAAATACATATACGACCGATCATACAATAATCACGAAATCTATGCTCGTGGCGCCAGATGAGTGTCATGATAGCATACTATGGAGTTTGCAAGACACCAAAAGAGTTGTACTCAAGCACGGGGCACACCTACCACTTGCCACTGCATCGCCTTCGACAGATCATCTACCTGAACCATGAAAATCCTTTGCGTCAAATGAGACAGGTTTCCCTGTACATTTTGAAGAACTTTATCAACATCCCCTCCCACTAGCTCATCCCCTCGGTGCCTCCACCGGTGTTGTGGAAGTCCGTCCGATAGTCATGGAACTACATCTGCGTCACACACATGTTTAAGTTAGTACTTGACATCATCCAAAAATATTTTTGTTTTCTTATGCAAAAATAGAAAAAAATGATATACTCAAAAAAAATTGACATACCTATGTCTTCGTAGGCGGAACCTGGAGGTAATGACATGTCCATATCTCCTCTGAAGTCAATCCCTACGTAAGGGTAGTCCTCTAGAGCCATCACTTGCCGACTCCCCAATAGAAATAATCATAATTTTAGGGTGTTGACACCTTACCACCCCCCTATCTCCTCATCACCTTGGTCCACCATGCCATGGATGGGTCGTGAGTTTCATGCGAAACAATCTCAACTCTAGGGCCCAAGCCTGGAACTCGCTCGAATAAAAAACTACAAAGGATAGACGTGAACCCAAAGTTCCTCTTTCTACCCAATTTGCAGTCTATGAGCTGACTCTTCATGTTGGCCAACAATGAGGTGCACCAGTCGTAAACCGTGGGTCACAAGCATTGCACTGGATAGAAAATAAGTGGCCTCTATGCCTAGTTCAAAGAGGCTGACCCTGTGATCTGTGTCAACACTAGGACAACAATCTTGAGACTCATATTGTTGATGGCTCTAATTGGGAGTTGGCTCCATACCTTCTCGGTTCCTGCAATGCAATGAGTGGCTATGTAATCCTCTATGTTCATGCCACTCCCAGCTCCCCGGGCTTTGAGGTTGACCACCTCACCTTGGCTCGAAAATCCTATCAAGAAGTAGATGTCCTCAACTTCAATCCTCAATGGTTGTCCATCAAGGTTGAAGGTCTCAGTATCCGGATCCCAATAGTTCACAAGAAGATGAAGCAGTCTCACTTGAGCCCTCATACCTTTGAGAGCCCAAAAATTATATATCCCACATATTTTTAAGGCCATTTGGGCCCCTGGATCTTTCTCCACTGCAACATCCACCTCTTCATGCTTTCTTTCTCTCCATTCTAGCACCATCCTGCAAGATTCAAACATTTTTTGTAGTTAGCAACATTTAAAAAACCTTATCCACGGACATGTACGCGAGCTACAATGTATACAGTCACATATATGGCTTCTTATACGCTGGTTGTTTTGTAAACAATCATGTATAGGTATGCGTATACGTGACCTGATGATCTATAGCCCACATACATCTTAGTTTCTAAGTTGTGCCCTAAAAAACTTAAAAAAGGAGGCCTAATTACAAATTTTAATCCACTAGAAAGAAAGAGGGGAGAAATATGAATTACCTGGTCCAGACGGTTGTCGAGTCCATCACTCGTAGCTCCCGCAATCAATAGTTGAAATTTGGAGGCAATTTGGCCCAAAATGCACTATTTGGGTAAAAAATACAAATGGTATAGTAAAATTGTTTTTTTTACTATTTATAGGAAATTTTTACCCACTTTACATAGTTTCGTACAATATTTTAGCCTAATGGACTAATACGACAATGGATGGAGTTGGTTTTGGTGGTTTTATCGATGGATTCTTGTGTTTTTTCAGCGCCATGTCGCCCATTCGTAACTTTGGACATGTATTTTTGTCACCCAACATATAGGATATGTATTCAATCCATCATGCGCACTTGCATCATCCTATGACTGCAACTCATATGCCTTAGGTACAAACCCATTTAATAGCGACACAAAAACTTCAATCTACAACTAGAAGTGTTGCTCTTGAATGGTAGAGACTTACCAAACATGGGTACCCTAGTTAGATCCTCTGCTCCATTTGGTGCCCATGCAGAGATTTTCGTCTATAGGACCGGGAGTCCCTTGTAGAATGATACATGAATTTATGTTTGAACCTTATTTCTTACTCATAAACATGCTGACCTATACCTAAAGGACTCCCAACGAGTCTGATTTAAGCTCTTTTCTGACTCTCTCAAAAAGTGAAAAGATTGCCAAGTGAACTTGTCTCTTTCACACTCGTAAATTGGATTTGAAAGGATGTCTATTCGGTGCAGGTTTACCCCTTTTTCAAACCAAGTAGACTAAGATTACGAAAAATGAAATTTTTTGGCATTAAGTTGTAATTGCATCTCATTCTCTTGCTTGTAGTATTGAGCCTACCGCCAGTTCTTGCTTTTGCATTATAATCCTTTCACCTCAACGGTTTGCATCATCAACCAAGTAGAGTCTTGTTTATATCCTTTGTATCTTGACATCCTACACCCAAGAGGAAACATTCCCCCGAGTGTCCATCTCCCGCATGCACCTCCTTTCATTGAGCATATGCATGTTCCACTGTTGGAACTAGTTTCTTATTTGCGACACTCGTTTCCTCCTCTGTATCATAACATTCATTTGACTATGAAAAAACCAAAAAATATGGGCGGGAAAATAATATTATCTTATATTGGCAGCAGTCGTGTCACCTTTGAACATAGCACAAAATTTTTGAGTCCACTTGTCATCAAAATTTTGGGTTTAGCATGACCTTAGGAA
Organism: Picea sitchensis; assembly: GCA_010110895.2. Classification (NCBI taxonomy): domain Eukaryota; kingdom Viridiplantae; phylum Streptophyta; class Pinopsida; order Pinales; family Pinaceae; genus Picea; species Picea sitchensis. The sequence goes on along the minus strand of SNQJ01S0126772.1, from coordinate 4,605 downwards.
GCTGATATCGTTACATAGAGTTTACTCTCTCGACTGGTTACTCTTCCAGTCCCTATGGAGAGTTTGATTGATGCCTCCTGCATCTCAAAGTTTCATCATTGAGTCTATGCTGCCAAAGTCTTCCATATGTCTCGTGCTCTTGTTCCAAGGATGTCTATCAAGCTGTGTTGGCCATTCCTCATAACTCTTGACTTTGCATGTCGGCCATACCCTCAGTGTGTCTCAGAGTTACATGAAGTTGTAGTCCTATTGTGCACCCTGGTCATACTTTCATCATTGGTAGGTAACCTTGAACCCAATAGTTGACATTTCATCATTGGTTGCTGAATGGGTGGTTTCCCTTGTGTTCGACGGAAATAAATATATTCACACATTGGAATTCGTGTAGTGTCTTGGATTCCATTAGCCTTATTGGTGGTTTCCTCACCTTTGTCATCATTTTCCCTTATTGGCTGCTATTCAAAGGGTCTTTTTCATGTACCGCTTTCATTTGACACACGTGAAAGACGCACAAGGTCGTTGGTTTGTGAACATGTTCTTCGTCTGATTTCCTCCAAATCATCAAGCTCCTCCTTTGTACCTCATGCTGAATGATGAGAGATGCCTCAATGCTCTCCTTTCAACGGGTCTCCTTCCATTGACTTCAACCCATCTATTTTGGAAATGAGACCTAGATTCCTATGAGTACCTAGAGGTTTGTAGTAATTGGTGGTAGGTTCTCCCGCCATCGACAGTTGGGAATACATCAATGTCCTCTGATCGATGGATTCTTCAAGTGTTCGACCCCGACACCTCTATTCACACTTGTAAGAATGTACTCGGTTCCTTGATACCTACTTTCATTATCGGTAGGCTGTCTCATGTTTCTTAATGATATACCTTAATGACTATTAATCAAACAAAGTGTCATTGTGTTTGACCTCAACTCCTTTATTCACATGATGTAGGCTTGCACCTTTGGCAGATCTTGTAGAAGACTTGAAAACATCAATTCATACTTGCGGCTTTCCTGAGCTGTTGCTATATTTCATTGGACCAGTACCTATGTGACTTCAGTGATTATGGGAGATCAGTTTGTAGTCCATTGTATACAGATATATTCAGATTGATTTTGAGACTAGTTTTACTGGGACTTGCTCATGACTATGACAACCTTTGGCATGTAGCCACCTTTGTATTGCCTATTCATGGCCATGAACAATTGTTTGGTGTATTTTCACATGGATCTGCAGTGTAATTCAAATTGGCAACCATGTGTGCAAAGTCAATATAGATTGTAATATTCTCATGAGCAACTAGTTATTGGAGTTGAGTCTCCATTACTCCACTTCTGGGTATTATAATGTATTTCAGACATCGCAGATACTCCTCTAACCTCACACATTAGGGGGCATCTGTTATAGCAAGATTTACCTCACCTTATGCAAATTTGCTCAAAAGTCCTTTTTCCATTTCCTTATGCAGACTTGAAGTCCCTTTTTGCAAATCCCAGAGATAAAAACAATATTTTTCTACATGTATGTGCCCTAACTACTATACAACATGCATATACGTAGGTTGCACCACTACAACCCACATACATCGGGTTTTGTGCCCAAAATTACAAAAATAGTGTCAGGTTTCCATGTCACGTCACGGGATCCATGATCATTGACCTTCCATATACTGGAAACATTCTGATTCGGCCCTTCAGTTCCACTTGAAGGCTATAAATGGGCCATATCCAAGCTATGGAAAAGAGGAGAAAAATTCAACTTTGAGAGAAAAGTTACTCTGAATAAATTATTCACTTCATATTGAGTCTGTATCCCTTTGTCCTTTTAAGTGTGAACACATTGTTCAACCCCCAAGCTCTTCCCTAATTGATTGAGAACCTCATTGTCTCTCTTATATGAGCTTGCCTTTGGTGGAGGCCCAGCTGGAAGGGACTTAGTTTCTCGGTTCCGAACCGTACTAACATGAAAGTTTGTAATTCATTCACTTATGCTAATTACATTTTAATAGAAATACTCTTTTCTCATCCAATTAATATCTTGCAAATATTTGAATTGTTATTCCATGGGAATATTTGTTATGAATGTTGATAGATTATGCTATTGAATGTGCTAACTTTATATATATGCTTGTGTTTCTTGGTTGTTGATGACAAGTTGCATGTGTATTGCTTTGAGTCAAGTGCTCAACGATGGATTTCATCGAATGTCTGGACGAGGTAGGCTCTTTATCTTGTCTTGTTAGCATATTTGTTTATATAGAATACCTGAGATTAGTGTTGATTTCTGCAGTCATTTCCGTCTGTTGTGGTTTACCCCTTGACATAGAGAGATTTTCCTCGTAACATGAGGTAACAAAATTTTTATCCAGTCTCTTACCAAATGAGGGGACATGGTTTCCATGCAAATAAAAAAAGAAATGTGCACTTGTTTTGAAAAAAAATGAAAATGAACCAGATTGATCGACGAAGCGAAGAAATCGATGAATCCAAAAACACAATAGCACTGATTAAAAGACCATCATATGAGGATGGTGAGCACTTGTGCTTGTATGGTTGGAAGCACTGAAGGAAATATAAAAATGAAAATATGGTTTGGTATTTTTTGTTTATTTAACTCTATTTTATTGCACTCAAAAGCCACATGCACCGATGTGCTAATATGCTTTGTGCGTACTATTGTTTTTTAAAAATTGCATGTTGGTGCATTATTTATGTACATGAAGTAGTGTGTGTCATGAAAATAAAATGCACGGTTGAGTGTTTTAGTTGTTTTCAAATAAAAACCTATATTTTATAACTAAATGTCTTAATCTAATTCAATGCTTTGTAAATTAGTGTCTTCCATTAGTGCATAGGTGCTTGTTATGACAGTAAAACACATCATTGAGTTTTTTAATTGTTTTTAAATTAAAACCTATATTTTATAACTAGATGTATTAACCTAATTTGGTGCAATGAATAGAAGTAAAGCATCGATGCTCCATAAATTGGTGCATTCCATTAGTGCATTGGTGCATGTCATGAGAATAAAATACTCCGACGATTTTTTTTAAATGTTATGAAATAAAAACCTATATTTAATAACTAATGCCTTAACCTAATATAATGCATTGTCTATAAGTAATGCAACAATGTTCCATAAATTGGTGTGCACCGATATGTTTTTTGTAATTATTAAAATACAAACAAATATTGTATGCAAAATACCTAACTCATTCAGTGTGTTGTGCATTTTAAAGCACCAATGCATTAATATATTTAAAAGATACCAAATAGAGATGTTTAAAGCTAAATTATATTGAGTTTTTTTTTGTAGAATATGTATAACTAGATTCGGTGTATCTTATTATTTTACACAATGATATGTTGTATATTTGAGTGCACTGGTGCATTTATTCAATTAAAGCGCATCGATGAAAAAAACTCTACTAAAACATTTGGATGCATGCCTCTGCTAGAAACCTTTGCTATAAAAAAACAAGGGAGAAATTTTTTGGGGAGGTTCCACAAAAGCCTCTGCTAGAAGGTGCTTTCCTTGTAGTGTCATTCTCACTTACATGTCAGAGAATGAGGTTAATTTATTTCTAGGTTTTTAGCCTAATGAGTTGTTTCATTTTTTCTTTTTAATGAAAGAAGGGTGGGAATTAACTTAAAAGAGAACAAAGTTACATAATAAACAAAAATAAATTAAACTAAACTAATTTAAAATGGGATAATGAGATGAGAGAGAAATGAAGCATAAAAATATGAATTAGTAGTAAAATTAATTAAATTGAAGGATAAAATTACAAAGGGAAGGGTGGGACCATGCAAGAAAGAATGGATAAAAGTGGATGAAATAAATAAAATTACAAAGGGAAGGGTGGGACCATGCAAGAAAGAATGGATAAAAGTGGATGAAATAAGAAAGGGAAAGAAGGAGAAGAACAACTAAATAAATAAAAGGAGAATGCAATATAGGGGAAGGAATAAAGGATCCAAAAGAAATCCCAAACATAAGTAAAAGATTATATATATATATATATATATATATATATATATATATATGAAAGTCAAATAAATAAAAAGGGCAAGAAAATTAGGTTGAAGAAAGCAATGATCCAAAATAAATCCGGAAGAGAGGTAAAATATCAAATCATTGGAGACATGGAAAACAAACTAAATCCCAAGGAGAGGTGAAAGATCAAATCACTAGAGACATTAAAGACAAAATAAATCCCAAGGAGAGGTAAAATATCAAATTAAAAGAGCATCGAAGAGGAGGAAGGGATAACAAAGGTACGGAAATGGGGAAGGTAAGAGGGGGAAATCACATGTTTATTTTTTTATTTAGCTACTTCTCTATTAATATGTACAAGCAAAATACAACTATTGTTAATTGTTGGTTGTCCATGAAGGAGTAAGCCTACAATTGTGAAAAAAATATCCTAATGTTCTTAAAGTATGTCCTTCTCTCCAAGGAGAGACACATGTACTAACCCTAAACTAGAGGACCAAGACATTGCAGGGTTTACACTTAAAAGAGATAACATTAAGTAGACAAAAACTAACATAAAACCTTAACAAGCCATAGCTTAGGATTCATAATCCTCTTCCAATCTATGAATATT
>SNQJ01S0126771.1:13903-32985 GCA_010110895.2 Picea sitchensis | reverse complement strand
ATGATGTAGCATACTTGTATTGGTATATTATTAGAAGCACATATTGATCTTGGTGAAGATGATGAGTTGTTGTGTTATGCTTGGTTGATGCACATATTTGAGAGTTGTCTTGGTTATTGATCTTGGTGAGTATATATTATTTGGTTGATAAGATTGATGAGACAAATTGTTGTGATAGGTTTTTTGGACAGGTTGTTGTGATAGATTATTCATACAAGTTTGTTACATGGTTGATGCACTTGTTGATGGTATAGGTTGATGTACAGGTTGGTGTATGGTTGATGCACCTGTTTATGGTATAGGTTGATTACAGGTTGTTTGGTAAATGTTGGTGCATGGTTGTTGCACTTGTTTATGGTGCATGTTAATTACAGGTTGATGTACAGGTTGATGCATGGTTGATGCATGGTTCAGGTTATTGGTACATGTTGTTTGGTGCAGTTTGATTGGTACAGGTGTTGGGCTCTAAATATGTCCTAAAAACAACCTTATTTAACATTAATTTATCAACACGAGGATTCATTTTTTTATCTCAAGAATTTCAGCAAAGTCTATGCAGATAGTTGTAGAGGGTAAAATCGTGTAGTTTAAGTAAATCTGAGTTTATCAACAATCAAGTTCCTCACACATTCGTTAAAACTTTGAAACTAATATCTTAACATAATTGAAATATGATTTTCAACATGCTGTGAATTTAAAGGCATTAATTGAATTGATGAATTGATCTAATTAAGAGAGAGTAATTGAATTCATGAAAATCTTGATAAACGGATCTATTGGTGATCATTTAACTTGTTGAAAATAAGTAGCGAATTATATCTATGAAAAGGAGCAGTGAATATAATCTAACCGAAAGGAACAACAAATTCTAATTTAAGCGAAAGGAACAACAAATTCTAATTTAAGCGAAAGGAATAGTGCAGATAATAATGAGAGGAACTGTCGAGCAGTAAACTAAAGAAATGGAAATTGGAACAACAATCAATAACATTCAATTGAAACACCTATCTTATGTAAGAAAACAACATAAAATCATTAACACACTCATGCATTTATCTTAACTATTGCAAAAGAGATTTAATTCACATAACATAAATAAAATTGATACAATTACAGATTGAGACAGTAACTCCTTCAAACTGGGCCATCGGTCCTCAAAAGGACTACTACTATAAACTTAGTATGCAAAAATGATGAAAATGTTCAAAGCTTCTATTAATTCTATAGCTGGTATAACATCTACAAAAACTGCTTGCGCAGAGCAATTCCGAGTTCTGAAGGTTTAGAAATAATTATTTTCCCCTTCCCTCATTCATTACCCTCTAAATATTACAATGATATGGGTAAATTAAGAATTCTTAAGGATTGAGAGATCCTCAGGATATATTTTAATATTTATAAGGTTTAAAAAATATGGAATCAACCTTCCTCCAAACTGCTTTGCGCCTTATGTCTTCAACCTTCAAAAATCTTAATATCTTCAAAATCTCCTTAACTATCTTGGGTTTGACAATATTTATCCATTCCTGTGATAAAATCAAACAATTCCAACTCAATATTTGAATTTATCTAACATTACTTAATAATATTTCTAGAAGACATTTTAATCATTTTCTATCCTAATTATTCCTAATTAACAGAAAAAGTCAATCAAGATTTCATCACAAACCATAGAAATAAGGAGGATATTTGTACCTTTTTCACATATCAACATACCCCCAAACTTACCTTCTTGCATGTCCTCATGCAAGATGAGATCTTACATGTAAAGTAGTAATTTTGTAAGGAGGATAGGTTGGTTCACTAGGTTCCCTAAACCCATTATTGCGTTTGAGCTCTCCAAAAGTAGCTTCTTCCCTCTTCCTATTAATTTGATAATATTTTTGATAACCTTATAGGGGGAACCAAATGATAGGGGGACTATATGTTCACCCAATCCAGACAAGTCCTTCCTCTTGGATCATTCTAGTGTACCTTTCCACTCTAAAGATAATTGAAAAAAAAAAATTCAAACCAAAGGGTTCCCTTCTCTTCATTTCATTGGAGGAGGCATCCCGTCTTAGTTTGGAGGCAGCAAGAGATTCTTCTTTAAGTTCCCTGAAATATGATATACCTGAACATGTAACTTGTTGGTGGATAGGGGCCAAAGAATCTACCACACCTTCCCTCTTCATAAATGTCCTGTGTTACATGATGGATGGGAAGGATTTTGGAGGTTCCGCTATGATCCAGAGATCTAACCCAGTCTCCCTTTTCATAAAGGTCTTATGTGATTTTTCCCATCAGATTTGGTTTTTGGTGAAGGACAAAAAGGCTTGGAACTGTATGTCCACAATAAAAGGACTAGGTTTCTCTTTCCTATTATCTTCCAAGATGAAGTTATGGAGGTAAAGCTCACATAGAAAGTATTGCACTTTCTCTTCCTACTCTATAAAACATGGAACGAACTCGGAGACAGAGGTGAATTTAATTAGTTTACCTAATCTAATGGATTTCACACTCAGCAACAAATAACGTTCTAATAAAAACAATGTACAATTGGTGGCAGGAGCCCTACAATATATTTCATTGGTGTAGATATCACAAATCTCTTTGATTTTCTCCAAATATTTTTCTAATTGGTTTTGGACTTTTTTTATTTTCCCTTGGGCTCTGGTAATCTCAGCAAACGTTTCATTTACTGTTGTTGACATGGTCTTAATATGTTTAACAACCTTTTGATATTGTTCCATAGTGACCATCTCATTTCTTCAATGTGTTAAGGTCTTTTGGGTTTGCACCAACTCTGTTTCCAATCTATTAATGATGGCACTCTGTTCTGGAGACTGAAATACTTCCTCAGTCTGAACAACTGCATCTTCTATGGTTGGGGAATCTGTTTGGGAATATGCATCAATTGTCTCTCGGGTTGAAAGGAAGTTTGTAGGAAGCAGTTCCTTAGGTTGGGCAGATGTTTATTCTGCTGTTGGAGCCCCTATTTGAGGTTCCACTTCATGTTCCTCCAAAGGAGTCACTTCTTCATTTTGAACTGCTAATGGAATCTGAGTTTGAGGTTCCATTTTTGTTGTCTCTTCAGGGACAAGAAACTCTATTTGTGTCCCTATAGAACTTGTATGGACTGTTCTCCTAGGAAGTGGGTTCATTCCTTGGGTTCTAGGTCTTTTGGTTTTCTTTCTTTCATGGGCCTTGTCAGCTAATTCCAATTGTTTTCTCAATTCTTTAATTATTTCCTTGAGTTTGCCAACTTTCTTCTTTAATACTTTAATCCTTTTAACCCTTCTTCTCAACAACTTATTTCTTGTTTTAACCTTTTGATTATGTAGTGGCCTTTGCCCACTATTTTCTGTTTTTCTAAAATGTCAGGGTATCCCTCATCTTGATCAATCCACAACTATTCCTCTGCCTCCTCTATGTGCTCATCCTACTTTGTAGGGATATTTACCTCATTGTGAGGTTCTGCCCGTTCCTCATCTTCAGGGAATGACATTTTTGTGTCAGGGAGTTCCACAACAGGGTTTAAGGGTGAAATTGGTGCTTCAGACCTACTTGTGTCTTTAGTGGCTGATGTCCCTAAGTTCCCTAATACTTGAGCCATTTCTACTTTGTAATTTTTAAAAAACTGCTCAGTAAGGTGTTCCAATGATGGCTGGGTATTTTCTTGAATATTTCCTTGTGGGGTTTGTTCTATCTGTTCAATTTCCTGAATATTTCCTTGTGGGGGTTGTTCTGTGTGTTCAATTTCCTGAATATTTCCTTGTGGGTGATGTTCTTCCTGTAACATTTTCTGGGTTTTTCCAGGCTGTGCTATCTGTTTGCTTCTTCTTTTCTTCTCAGTGGAGGTTTTAGGGACATCAATCATCCTTTTCCTCTTTTTCCTTCATGTCTCTTTCTGTGAGATCTGAGTCTCTGCCAATTGGATGGGTTCTTCCTCGATTTCAGGCTGATGTAATGGAACTTCTATTTGGGTGGTATCTTCCTGTGATGTCTCAATTTCTGGCTGGGATAATGGAAATTCCATTTGGGCAATGTCTGCCCCTTCCTGTGTTATCTCAATTCCTTGTGGTGGGTTTTCATGACGCAATTTAGGTTGTTCCAGTTGTAGAGGCCTATTGGCCTCGATAAGATCACCCCATGTTATTTGAGTTTGACTCAGGACCTTATTCACTATCATTTTCACTAATCCATGGTGGCTAATGATAGTAACAAGATCCTTGGCCTTCTTTGTTCTTATAGCAACCTCATGTAACATGGCATTTAGAAAAAATGGTAAATTGATTACTAATTGTTGTTTGAGAGATGCTAACATTTTGAGGTGGTGTGGGAAGATCACATTGCACCTTCTATCACATGTGATATACCTATATATTACACCTTCCATTTATTTCCATGGCTCACTGAGAGCATTGGGGTTAAGTCCCTTTCCCTTTTTGTCAAGTTCATCTCCAAGATCTGTGAAATATTCTACAGCTTCTTTGAGCATTGTACATTTTCCAGTCCATTGTATGCCTATGTTAGGGAGGCCTGTAACCTCTGCTATGATATCCTCCGTGACTGGAATTTGTAAATATTGAACCATGGAGACCCCTCCCTGCAAGTTTTGGAAGAATTCGATCGTTATGTTCGTTTCATATCCTTGCAACTGGTTGAAGTACTCTGTCCATCCTAGCCGGTGTAAGATTTCTCTTACCTGCTCAATTACCTGTAGTAATGTTGGTTCCTAGCGCACACTTCGGCCACCCATATTTTCTATGAGCAAGTGAGGATGACGATCGTTCCTTGCTGTAGCTTAACTCAACCATCTTTTGAAACAAAAAATAGAAAACATAGAGAAACATTGTGTATACAAAAATTGTGAATTTTCCTCGTTTACTGCACTCATTGTAATAAATCGGTGAATTTGTCAAGTATCTTCCCCCCATAAATGGAAAGGTTGATCTCGAATGTCAAAATTATGAGTGTAATAGTGGCAGATAATTGCGATGCGGTGGGATTTCTATGCTATCATCGCCGCTGGAAAGACAATCATCAATAATTTTAAAAAATCACTTTTAGCGGTAATTATGAGCCATCATCATTTTGTGTGGGAAATTCAAATTATGTTAGAACCACTTGAGGAAAAAAAATACAAATAATTTATATTTGTTCACATGTTTTAGGAATATTCCCCATATTATAATGTTGTTTCTTTCCCTTGTTTATTGGATATAACTGGAATGATAGCCCCATTGTTTTAAAAAAGGAAATCTAAGAACACACTAAAACTTGGCGTATTATGATAAACTTCGATACCATAGGCAGGGCCACTAATGCCAGCAGACGTCCATAGCCTCGGCAGGGTTTCCTTTTAACCCATAGATGATCCTGTATCCTTAATAAATAGTTTGAATTGTCTTTTCCAAGAAGACCATTATCCTGGTTTGGTAGCTAGATGATGATAATACCACTCACTAGATCGTTACCAAAATGAACAAGTCAATTTGTGATGAGACCCATTTGATGAAAAGAATGCCAAAGGCCATTTCCCTGGTGTGGTAGCCATAGTGGGAATTTCACCTACGTTATTATCTGATGATCGTGTTAGGTTGGCTCGTTATGAGACCCCCTATTCTTTGTGAAAAAAACTTCATTTTATTTTGTTGTTTTATTTTTATTTTTAGGCTCTATCAAGGGAGGATCATCTACTCTTTAAGAGTGAATGATGGCGTAAGAAGTATAAGAATGCCAAGTAAGAATGTGTTTAAGATTCCTTATTATGATATGAAAGCAGTTGTTATTCAAGTATATGTGTATATATAGGGGAAATAAATGAATTATGGTGTTTGATGAATTGTGAACAATTTTAAAGATGATTCAGAGAAATTAATCCAAAAATAGTTCTCTAAAGTATGTTAAATGATCCACACAAAATGAAAAATCAGAACTAGTGTTGATGAAAATGAATTGGTGAAGTCCATACCCAGAGGGGTGATTGACGTAATAATGGTATGTGTTGTTCACAAAGAATCGCGACTTTTGAGAAAAAGGAGCGGCAATAAAATGTAGAAGGAACAACAATTGTTCCTTTCGAATGAACAACGATATCTGAAAAAGGGAACAACATGCATTTATAAAGGGAGCAGCAGCGTAACAGAAGGAAAGACAATCATTACTTTCAAATGAACAATGATTGTATGCAAAGGGAACAATCATCACACAAAGGGAACAACAATTGTTCCATTCGAATGAACGACAACTTCGTGCAAATTTAACGACAGTTGTTCCGTTCGAATGAACGACAACTCTGTGTAAAGGGAACAAGAATCTCACAAAGAGAACGATAGTTGTTTCGTTCGAATGAACAAAAACATAAAATTTTGACCTTTTAAGTGATTGTAAACCTCTTGCAGACATTTTTGTTTTAGTGAATCTAGGATTGATTAGTCATCAATTAAATTCATTCAATTTTTATGGGTAGGTTTATTCAATAATCAAAGAACTGGATGGTTTGTTAGCTTTAGTCTTTTATTAAAGTTGCCTAATTTTGGTTGCGGAACATGACCTATTCATATTTTTTGAAAACAAGGATTATCTTTGATGATTTTTACGAAGTGAGGTAGGACCAAGGAACATAAAAGGGTGATAATTATATTCATTATAATCATCTTTTCGAGTTCTTATTTTCTCAAGTGACTTCCTTAAAAAAAAGTAAAAAGTAAAAAATCAATCAAATGTTGTAAAGAAAGCTATATACAATATGTACAGTTCTGATAAAAATCATCATTTATGAAGTTGAAGCTAATGGGATACCTTCCCAACTAGCTAGAATCTGAACAGTAGGGTCCTTACTTACTTCTTGGCAGAATGATTTTTTTGAAGGCGGTTGATAGTAGAGTCGTAGCTGATGTCCATTTACCAGAAAAGGATAACTAGACCCATTGATGGTAATTAAAGTGACATAGCCATTATTGTGAACTTCATTGATTTCATATGGTCCCAACCACCTTGTCTATAATTTTCCAGGAAAATGTTGAAATCTGGAATCATAGAGAAGCGCCCAGTCACCTTTTTGGAATGATTTCTTCTTGATATGTTTATCATGCCAGTTATATCTATGTTGCTGAATAACAAATATGCACTCCAGGGTAGACATGCTTGCTTCGTCCAACTCATTGAGATACTGTAGGCATTGTTTATGTGCCTCTATAAGATCTAGTCCAATCTCTCGGCCATCCTTAGAGTTTTGAACTCAAACTCAATTGGAAATATAGGTTATTTACCATAGACTAAATGGTAAGGAGAGTATCCAGTGGTGTTATGCCATTTTGTACGATAATCCCATAAGGCATTTGGAAGCTCGGTTGCCCAATTCTGATGGTTTTTTGAGACTGTTTTTTCAAAATTTCATCCAAGACTTTATTGGTTTTTTATACTTGCTCGTTTTCCCGTGGGTGGTATGGAGAAGTAACTCTGTGTGTAATATGATAATTGTTCAAGGTGGCCATGATTATATGTGTTGTAAATTATGACCGTCCATCAGTAATTACTTCTCTGGGAAATCCATAGTGTACAAACAATTTTAAAATAAATTTAATGACTACTTCCTTTGTTGCATATGACAAGGCCTCTGCCTCTACCCATTTGGTCATGTATTCTTTCACCATTAATATATAGGTATTTTGATTTGAATTTGGTTTGAAGGGGCCAACGAAGTCTATTTCCCATATCTCGAAAGGTTCTACAACTACTTGTGCTTGACGGGGCATTTCATCAGCTTGGCCCGGTCGACCCATCCTTTGACAATTGTCATAGGCCTGGACGCATTTCTTTCAGTCTTTAAATATTGAGCACCAATAATAGCCCATTTGTAAGATCTTATGCCCAATCGTACGTTCTGCAAAATGTCCATCGTAGGGCTCACCATGAACTACCTTCAATATGTCGTAGATTTCGTCATATTTCACACATCTTTGGATCTGGAGATCATCCCCTGTGTGGAAATGATATCCACCAATCCAAGTGAATCGTGCACTACGTTGGAAAATTAGTTTTCTTTCCCTTGATGATAGGTGTTCTGGTAGTTTCCTAGTTGCCAGATAATTTGCCACATCAATGTACCAAGATGTCTTAGTAGTGAAACCAAATCGATGTTCGTCTGGAAATTGGTCTTCAACTATGAAAGAACCATATGTTTTGGGTACACAAGACAAGAATTTTGCACCAAGATTCTCTCTTCCAGGTCAATCCTTGATGGTGATGTGGAATTCCTACAATAGTAATAACCACTGAGTAGCCCATCCATTGGTAATAGTTTTATTAGCTAAATACCTAAGAACAGAATGATCAATATATAGAATAATCAGATAGCCTGTTATATAGTGGCGAAATTTATTAATAGCATGTATAACGGCTAAAAAATATTTTTCTGTTACTGTATAATTTAATTCAGCAGGAGTAAGATTTTTTCTAATAAAATAGATATCATAAGGTTTATTGTCTTCTTCTTGTCCAAGGACAACGCCTATGGAAATATCTTATGCATCAGTCAAGACGTGGAATGTTATTTTCCTGTTCGGTCCTCTCAGTACTGTTGTTGTTGAAATCATCTTTTTGAGTCATGTGAATGCTACATTACACTTATCATACCATTGAAATTCTGCATTACCAGTTAAAGAATTTAAAGGTGCAGTAGTCTTTGCAAAATTTTCCATGAATCTACGATAGTATCTTTAAGCACCAAGGAAGCTACGTACCTCAGTTTGTGTACATGGTGTAGGCAGGTTAAGGATTACCTCAATTTTTGTTGGGTCTACCCTGATTCCATTTGCATAAATATAATTCCCCAGTACCACACCTCCAGTCATCATCATGACATTTTTCATGACTCAAACATAATCTAGTAGAAATGCATCGTTTCAGTACCTTCTCCAGATTTCTTAGAGCTTGATCAAAATCATTGTTGTAAGGGGTGAAATCATCCATGTAAACCTCAAGCCCTTCATTAATCAGATCAAAAAATATGCTCAGAATGGCCCTATGGAATGTGGCTGGAACATTACAAAATCCAAAGGGAAATACTCTGTATGTAAAGGTACCCCAGGGACTTGTGAATGTAGTCTTATCTTGATCTTCCGGGGCAATATGGATCTGATTATAGCCACTGAAACCATCTAGGAAGGAGAAAAAATTCTTCCTTGCTAAAGTATCAAGGACCTGATCGATAAAAGGTAGGGGGAAGTGGTCCTTCTGGGTAGCCTTGTTGAGTTCTCTATAGTCTACACAGATTCACCATTTCCCATTCTTTTGGGGAACAATCACTAGTGGGGATACCCACCGACTATCCGAAATAGGATATATAAAAGCTACATCTAGTAGTTTTTGTAATTCTTCTTTAACAATGTCCCTGAGGTGAGGATTTAGGTGAGGATTCAATCTTATTTAGGGTTGTCGGATGTGTCGGGAATCATTCTCAATATAAATATGATGTGCGTAGAGTTGTGCATCAATTCCCTTCACGTCAGAATACTCCCAGGAAAAATCCTGCTGAGACTTAGAAAGGATCTGAACCAACTTGTGTTTTTGTTGTACATTTAGATTCGTATTAATATTCAGAACCCTCCCTGGTGCAATCTCAACTAGTTTGTTGTTATGAAAAACTGTAGTGGGGATATGTTGTTCCATCAATTCTTCCAGTGGATCTCCATGTGCCTCATTATCGAACAAAACCTTTAACATTTGGCATGTCGGGTTACTTACAATAGTTGGGCTATTAATGAAGCTCTTGATCACATCATCTTCTAGTTGATTTTTGAGTCCCATAAATTCTTCCAGTGTGAGAGGGGATCATAGATCTTTTTCTGGATATATAGGTGGTGGCAACTGCTGATGTATAATGGACGAGCTTGGTTTAGCTGGAGGATACAAGATGATATTCTTTGTAGTACCTCCTCTAGCAATGGTCATGTTTCCCGTGCGACATCCTATATATGCATCTGTTGTTGCAAGAAACGATCTCCCTAGTATTAATGGATGGACATCGAGTCCACTTCTTAGGTTGATAATGAGGAAATCAATCGGATACTCCCAAGAGTCAAATGAAATTGCTATATCCTGCAATGTACCAACTGGTTTGACTACTGATCGATCAACAAATTGTAACATAATTGGAGTAGGTTCGAAGGAAGTGAAACCAAGGATGTTGCAAGTTTTGATTGTCAAGATATTAATGGTTGCACCCAAATCCACTAGTGAATTTAGAAAAGAACAACCCTCTATCTGAATTGTTACTATGGGATTCCTTGGGTCTGCATGTTTGACCGGTTCCTGTCTTCCTAGGATGAGATCAGACAAGGAACCTACCATGTGAACAGTTGATGATGAATTATTAACTTTTCTGACATGATTCTTCCCTCGTAATTCCTTAATTGTCTTTGCATAAAGTGGGATGTCTTCTAGATCATGTAGGAGTGAGATATTAACATATAGATTTGTTAGTTCCCCTACGATGAAAATTTAGGATACACGACTGGTTTTTCTATCATCAGTCTTTCAGGGAACGGGGGAGGAGGAGTTACATCCTCATCGAGATTTTGTTGCTCAACTGTGTTTCTTTCCTGCTCTGTTTCTTCCGTTATGACCACAGTCGAAGGTGTTATTGTTGGTTGTACATTATTTTCATTCTCCTGCTCTTGGTGAACATTACTCCCTTCAGGAGAAATTATGCGCCCTGACCTTAGCTGGAGTTCATTGCACCCTACGAAGTTGATTTCCCCGTCCACATTCTCAATAATATACACAAGTTGGGCTGGTCTATTATTGGGATTTGGGTGGGGTTGAAATGGTAATTGAGTGCGCAACTGTGGTTGAGGATTCTGGGGTAGTTGCAGTGGAGCTTGCAAAGTGGATTGAGTTTGAGGGGTCATCCCCATGGGTTGGTTGGTGAATCCCATTGGGCGCTGCCAATTTGGATTCCAATTGGGATTTTGGGAAGCCATGCTGGACCACTATGAAGGATAGGTATTATTACTTGGATTCATCCAAGATGAGGTGGGGTATTGCGAGTTAGTCCAGGTGGGATTTGCAGCTGGTTGATTTGGCCAAGGGGTATTTCCAGTTGGTTGATTTGGCCAAGTAGGATTTGTATCTCGATATTGCTGGGATTGTCGGGTGGGGTTAGCAAATGGTTGACCTTGCCATGTGTTTCCATAATTTTGTTGTTGATTATACTGCCCAGAAAAGAAAGAGGAAGGATCTTGTAATGTACCTTGGGGATGAGCTTTCCCTTGGCGACATTGGGCTATTAGATATACTGGTTCTATTTCCTCTTCTACCTCTTTGAAGACATCTTTTAATCCTGGGAGAGATGGGCATTGATTTGTTGTGTGGTATTTAACACAGATAGCACACACACGAACGACATCCAAAGGAAATTCCCTCAAACCATGTTTCTTTCTGCATCGGTGGAAAAATATTGCCAAGGACTATTCTGCGTCTGCCTGTTTCTGTTTAGCCTGTAAGACATCCAATTGTGTAGTCAGAGTGCTCAGAATGTCAGTTTTGAAATTTTCTAAGAGATTACCGACTTCTGCTTGGGTAACACCCTCGCTGGTAATATTACTACTGCTCATGAGGGGAGATCGCACCACTGATCTTGTCTGTGTACTTCCATGTGAGCACCTAATGCACAATAGGAAAATGTTATCATAAGTTTCTTGATAAATATCACCCTTCCCCATTAAATTCAATGTTTCTACCCATTCATATTTCATTCCTTTTATCAGAGTGGATTTGAGTACCTCACCTGGTAATGTACCATAAGGAGATGTTTTCAAATTATATTGGAATATTTCAACATATTCTTCTAACGTCTTGTTTTCCTTTGTAGTCATTTGAAATATTTCATCTTTTAGATCCCTGGTTCTACAATAATCCTGATATTTTGTCAAGAAGGTTTGTTTCATTTCATACCATGAGTTTATAGTTTCGCCCCCTAATCCCATAAACTAGCACAAAGTTGTCCCTTTCAAGGTGGAAGGGAACAATTTTATATTTTAGGGTTCAGAGGTGTAGTCATAACCCCTACATAGGACATCAAATTCGAATAAGAATGCATCCAGGTCTTCTAAAATTAATCCATGAAAGGTTGGTAGATTATGTAATGGAATCACTTTCATAGGGGCATTGGCAACTGTATCAACTATCAGATATTCCAAAGTGGAAATCTGGGTTGATGGTTGATTTGGTTGTGCCATTTGGTTGAAAATATGCCAATAATATTCAAGAATTTCTTGGTCTGGGTGTTCTATTTGAGGTGATTGATTACTTGATCCCCTAGGGAATTTGATCACACTACCTCTATATGGGATTTTAGGTATGCCTTCTCCTATCACAGGAGATCCAATATCATGTGGTGGTGATGGGTTTGCCTTAGCAACCTCCCTGGTCTCCCCTTCTCCTTCCTCTAGATTACAAGAGTTCCCCTCGTCTAAAGGGCTGAGAGGTGGAATATCTGTATTTTGAAAACTTTCTTAAGTCCCTCCAGTTCTGCTATGAACCTCAGCATGGGCTACAGTTGGTGAATTTGTTTCCTGGGGGATTCAGATAGAACCTCTCTTGGGTCCAACCAAAGCTTCAGATTCATCTTTTCAGATAATTTCGTCTGTGAAAGTGCTTCTTCTAGGGGCCACTGAGCCCTGGGATTTTGTAGTTTTTGGTGGGGGTTTTGGTTTTTCAGGTTCTTTCTCCTTAGTCATGCACACTTCACACAAAATTCTAAGTGCCTAAGTGACCTCTACACATCAGTTGGAGGTAGGCGTTGGCACAAGAATTTTACTTGTTGCATGCGTAGGTTCTTACCTTCCGTCTTCAATACCTCATCCTCCAGAGACACAACCTATGCTATTTTTGACACTCTCCCCGACAACGACGCCAAAATGTTGGGCTGTAAAGATTTACTAAAAACAACCTTAGTTAACATTAATTTATCAACCCAAGGATTCATCTTTTTATCTCAAGAATGTCAGCAAAGTCTATGCAGATAGTTGTAGAGGATAATTGTGTAGTTAAAGTAAATCTGAGTTTATCAACAATCAAGTTCCTCACACATTTGTTAAAACTTTGAAACTAAGATCTTAACATAATTGAAATATGATCTACAACATCCTGCGAATTTAAAGGCATTAATTGAATTGTTGAATTGATCTAATTGTTGAATTCATGAAAAGATTGATAAACTGATTTATTGGTGATCATTTAACCTATTGAAAAGAAGTAGCAAATTATATCTATGAAAAGGAATAGTGACTGTAATCTAACCGAAAAGGAACAACAAATGCTAATTTAAGTGAAAGGAATAGTAAATAATAATTTAATCGAAAGGAACAACAAAGGCTAATTTAAGCGAAAGGAACAACGAATGCTAATGTAAGCGAAAGGAATAACGCAGATAATAATGAGAGGATCTGTCAAGCAATAAACTACAACAATGGAAACTGGAACAACAATCGATAATATTCAATTGAAACGCCTATCTTATGTAAGAAAACAACATAAAATCATTAACACACTCATGCATTTATCTTAACTATTGCAAAAGAGATTTAATTCACAGAACATAAATAAAACTGATACAATTATATATTCAGACATTAATTCCTTCATATTGGGCCCTCAGTCCTCAGAAGAACTTCTTCTAGAAACTCATTATTCAAAAATGATTAAAACATTCAAAGATTCTATTAATTCCATAACTAGTATAACATCTACAAAAACTGCTTGCGCAGAGAAATTCTGAGTTTTGAAGGTTTATAAATAATTATTTTCCCCTTCTCTCATTCGTTACCCTCTATATATTACAATGATATGGGTAAATTAAGCATTCCCAAGGATCGAGAGATCCTCAGGATTTATTTTACTATTTATAAGGTTTACAAAATATGGAATCAGTCTTTCTCCAAACTGCTTTGCGCCTCATGTCTTCAACCTTTAACAGTCTTCATATCTTCAAAATCTCCTTAACTATCTTGGGTTCGAAAATATTTATCCATTCTTACGCTAAAATCAAACAATTCCAACCGAATATTAAAATTTATCTAACATTACTCAATAATATTTCTAGAAGACATTTTAATCATTTTCTATCCTAATTATTCCTAATTAACAGAAAAAGTCAATCAAGATTTCATCACGAACCATAGAAATAAGGAGGATATTTGTACATTTTTCACAACTCAAGAACAAGTTTACAAGATTATATCTCACAGTGATAGTGTGACAATGGTTCCATCATTCTACTTATACATCGAGGCGATTGGATGAGGAAAGGATAGGTGGTTGTATCCACCTTCTGGTTGTAGCTGGAGAACATAGCGGGTTGTAGCTAGAGAATTGGGGAGTTGGAGCTTCCCTCAAGTTGTAGCTTGAGAAACTAGGGGGTTGGAGCCTCCTTCCAATTGTAGTTAGAAAACAAAGGAAGTTGTTGCTTCCAATGAATGTAATTCTTAAAGACATATAAGAAAAATCATTACGTGGTTTTCTCCCACTTTGGGTTTTCTCCCACTTTGGGTTTCCATGTAAAACACTGGTGTACTTTGTATGTGTGTGATTTCTCATTTGTTCATTGTTTATTTACTCTGCAACAATTGGATGATAATTTTACATTGATATAACACTTTCATTTTATGGTGAAAATGGATTATATTTCTCTATTACTGATTTACCCCCGTCTCAATAATCTAACAATTGGTATCAGAGTCGGTTCCTTCAAGAAATATTTTAACCACTAAAAGGAGATCATGGATTATTTTGAGAATGAAGTACCAATGTTTAATGGTCGTAATGGTTTTAAGTATGATATGTAGAGTAGAAGGACGAAAGTATTTTTATAGTCCTAGTGAAACACAGAGAATAAGCTACAGTTGGTTTGAATCATTGAGCACTGAAGTGGAATGCTAGAAGTGCAATAAATTTGGACACATGGCCAAACACTGTAGAATGACAGTCCCTCCTAGAGAACCATAACATAACAACAAAATTCACATACATGATCCTCAGAAGAGAACATGGATAAGAAAGAAGAATCGATATAGCAATGAATAATGCACACTCACTCTAAAAGATAAGTAGAATAAGTGTGGTTGATATGTTGATAGTGGTTGTTCAAAATACGAAGAACAGGTCCCAGAGATTGCAATATTGGAAATAAAAAGAGATGAAGAAAATTCTATAGAGAAAAATAAAGATGTCATATACAGAAAGGTTTGGAAAATAACTGAAAGAAAAGAAGGATAGGTAACTAATGAACAGGTTCAAGAGATTGTACTTTCATGAATTGTAATGAAAGATGAATCCACAGATAGAAAGAAAGAAGTCAGATATTAGAGTGACAATGAATCTACCAATGAAGATTATGATGAATCTACCAATGAATATGATAATGAATATACATCAGAGCATGAATTGTTCTGAGCCATTCGGCTTAGATATTCCTAGTTGAATATGAATATTAGACAGGGGGATTCCATGTGATAGTTGTGACAGAGAAAAGAACCATCCTTCGAGCATCTTGCAGAGTTTGAGAAGATAGATTCAAAGAAGTCAGTTAGCAAAAAATCAGTTTCATAGATTAATCAAGACTTCATGATAATATAGTGATAAATGGGTCAACATTTTGGAAAGTTGCAAAAGTAGAGTCTTGCACAGTATGGATAGATATGGATTTGTAAGAACACTTAGTAGGTTTGGATAGATATATGATAGTGGACGAGAGAATGGATTCATAGATTGGTTCAGAGAGTGGTTGAGAGACAAAGGAACATTATCATAATGGAAGAATGCAAACTAGTAACCACTCCTATGCAAACCAGTTGCATGTTGAGCAAAGATGATGATTAAAAGTCTATAAACTAGAGGTAATAAAGTTCAATGATTGGTAGCTTACTATATGTGACATCATACAGGACAAATGTAATGTAGGCAGTTGGACAGGTGGCATGATTTCAAGTAGCACAAAAGGAATCACATGTATTAGAAGTGAAGAGGATTTTCAGATATCTCAAAGGAGCAGAAGAGTTTGGATTATGGTATCTAAAAGGAAAGGATCTATCACATATTTCCTACATAGATGCATATTGGGAAGGTTGCATTGATGACCGGCGAAGCACCAGTGGAGTAGAGTTCTACTTGGGTGAGTGTTTAGTATAATTTTTAAGCAAGAAACAATCATCAATATCCTTATCTATAGCCAAGGAAGAGTATATTGAAGCAACATGATGTTGTACACAGGTTCTATGGATGAAACAAAATCTGACAGATATACAAGTTGATTATGATGATCCCATTCCAATATATTGTGATAATACAAGCACCATCTGTATCTCAAAGAACCTGGTGATGCACTCCAAGACGAAGCACATTCCAATCAAGTATCACTTTCTACGGGAACAAGTTGCATAGAAGAACATCAGAGTTGAATGTGTGGGCACAAAAGAATATGTGGAAATTTATCCCCACATTTTACCCCGAGGGAGGATCCCAACACTCACCTTGCATTTTTTTCCCAAAGATAATTTTTCTGTCATTCCTAAAACCCTATCATCATTTCAATTTTCAATAATTATAGGGAATGTGTGCTCGATGTTTTGGTAGAGTGATCCCTACTAAGAAGTAATAGTTTTGAATGGACTTCTTGAGAGGAATATAAAATATGGGTTGTCTTCAAGGATGATTTTAAGGATGGAAATTTATTTTAAATTTTTGAAACCTTGGCGAATCTTACTAATCCTTCATATCTCAACTATAAAATGTTTGGTGATATTTTTGTAAAACTATTTAAACTTATAAGGATTTTATATACACTAATATATATGGGTTCAAAATTCGACAAAATATTACAATGATATGAGTTAAATTAATCATACCATTGCAGATCACTACTCTTTCAATCATTTTTTCACACTCCCTTATGTTCATCTTACTTCTGATGACCTTTCTCACTACATCACTATAATGACGTTCAGGATGATATTTCAACAAAAATACACATCTGGTCAGCAAGGTATGCTCATCTCTATAATCACGACAATTTGATATTTATTGGATATATGGATGAGAGTTCAAGCATGCATTATTCTAGCGATGAAAATGAAAACTTTCATCCATATTCTGACTAAAATTCACACGTTCATCGATATACAGAAGCAATAAAACTTTGACTAGTCAGATTTTGCATGCTCAAAAATCGTTGGAAGTTTGAATGACCGTCGATATCCCAATGACATTTCATTTCTTTAAAAAACTAAATATTCATTTGAAAGTCCTTAATGGTCATTGATTTAGTCAGGTTTGACTTGGTTGACTATTGGCGGACATGCAATGGATGGTAAAGATTTCCACAATGTAGTGGTAGTTGCGACATATATACAAGCTTAATCGTATGTTCATTATTCAACACATGTAATAGTCTCTTTTCTATGACCTGCACCTTGTTTCACATCGAATTCTTGAAATACAGCTTGGCTTTTGGATGTACTCTGAAGGTTAAATTAGAAATTTTTAATATCTCTTTGTGTTGTTTTAAGTACCCATGACTTAACTGGCCAACTAATTTTTGTGGGGAAACAAGTTTAATTTCTCTATAAAATAGGTATGAACATGTCTACTTAATTGCTTATATTGGCCTAGTTCTCTTTTATAATTGTTTAATGATTTACTTACTTTCTTATATTGAAGCTTTGAAGCTTATGTGGTAAAAATGCATATATTTATAAGGTTAATTTTGATCTCTTGGGTAATTGTTGATTAGTACTTGTTGCGCCCGAGATATGATCATCTTCATGACATTATTATACACTTTTTCCCATATGTATATATGTGTTTTTTTATCTTTCAAAGGAGATTTTTGAAGAATTTATGGTAAAATTATACAGTTGGCATGAGGTACATATAATTTGTGGTTTGTGATTCAATCAAGTTAAATTTATCATATTTTATGGTTTCCAAGAGTTAATTCATGTTTTTCTGTTGTTACAGGGAAAAACGCACCATGTTTCTTGGTCTGACACTTGTTCCGACACTTGATCCAACAGTTGTTCCCATACTTGATCCGACACTCGTTCTGGCACCCAGTATTGCACAAAAACGCAAGGCAAGTTGGCAGTTATGGTATTGGCGTCCATTGGTGGACAAATCGAGCACTTGGGTTTTGTTTTTCATCGCCCCCTCTAGCTAATAATCTCAATACAACTCGATTTCAGTTGTCCAAAGAGGGTGATAATTGGGTTCCTCGGTTTTGTTAATTATGGATGCATTTAATGTAATTTGTCGAATTTAGAGGTGGTTCGACCCTCTTGTGGTCGACCACCTAGTTTGTAATATTATAAATACCAATAGGATGATCATTATATTTTTAACCAAGTAGCATAAGCATTAGAATTGCCCGAAAAAAGAATTTTCTCTGTTTCTAGTTTTACATTGCTAGAATAGTGTCAAAACTGTGTTTTTGGATTTTTATGGTGAATTTGGCCTGCTGAAGTTGTGGTGTGATTTTAGAGAGTGACCAAGACTTGTTGGGGGGGGGGGGCACCAGTATTCTGGTAACTCTCTTCATGTTTATTTATGCATCTCTTAATTTAATTTCTCTTTCTTTATTTGTTGTACATGCATATTTTTATTTACTTAATTAATTTGTTGTAGCTTAACTTATTTGCTTCTCTTTTACAGGTTAGAATGATGAGATGTATTAACATGCATTAATATCGTAGATTAGAAAAGGCTTACACGTCTCTCTCTCACTATACTAACCCCGCATGTAGTTAGATGATAAATTGTGCTTTCTTTTATATTTTTACAGTCAAGCTTAGAACAGATTTTTAACTAGAACAGATCATAGTTTTAATCTGAGTTTCTTCTGACAAAGATTGATGGATGGATAGATTTGCTTCCAGTTTTTGAATCATATATTTCTTACTTCAGTTTTAGATAGATTTCACTTGCTTAGTTATTGGTTAAATGTAATTGTCAATTCACTTTTTAATATCATGTTTTTAATTTTCGTTTTCAGTCATTTTCTTATCATAGCTTGAATGATTAAACTAGACATAGTATAGTTT
>SNQJ01S0126768.1:57412-68729 GCA_010110895.2 Picea sitchensis | reverse complement strand
ATATGTTTAATTGAAAATATAAATTTGTATATTTATTTATTTGTATATAGCTATTTTTTTTATAACTCAATTTTTAATTTTGAAAATATAAATTATATAAACATAAATAAATATAAATATAATTAAACATAACTTATCATCTAACTTAATTTAAAGTAAGATTTCTCTATTAAAACAAAAAAATATGCAACTAAAGATTATAAAATTAGTCACAACAAATACATTAAATAATTAATTAGAAATATACCTTCTATGTTTCTTGATCAATGTATTCCATCTATGGAAATTACAAATTTGTAGTATATATCAATATAAATTGTTTGGTAATTTTTTAAATATTTTAATAAGAAATGAATATTTAAAAATTATTTGAATTTTAGAATCTATAACTCGTTAGTATCAAGATGTTTAGATAGATAATTTAATATATAATATATTCTTCTTTCTTATCAATATGTATTCATTTTCAATAAAATTTATATAAAAAAAATTGAATATATTTTATAAATTGATTCAATATATTTTATAAATTGATTCAATATATTTTATAATTTTAAACTTAGTTATGATTATTATTTTATTATAAAACATATTTTATAATTTAAAAATTAAATATATTAATTTAATATACTTTATAATCTTAAATTTAATTACTTTGTAATTTTATTATATAAATATATAAAATCTCTTTATGTATTTAGAATCATTAATTTAATAATAAATACTCTTTATAATCTTAAATTTAATTACTTTATAATTTTATTATATAAATATATAAAATCTATCTACATGTTTATGTATTTAAAGATTTATAAATAATTATCCACATTATAAATAATTATCCATATTCATAAATCTATCTTAACAAACATCTAATAAATAACAAATAATAAAAAATATATTAAAAATATCAAAACACAAATACAAAATTACTAAATAATGAAAATTTATATGAATTTAAATTAGTGTAGTTTATTAAAAATTATGATTTTTATTATTTCAAAATAATAAATAATAAAATCCAAAATCACTAACATACTAAACAGGAGCTAAAAAAGTCATCACCCAGGCTTTAAAAAAAAAAGTCCGCCAACTGTGTCTGATATGACTCCACTCCCATCGGCATCCACAGCAAAAGCTCTAATGTGAATACTCCAAAAAACAATTAAGAGGAGTAAAAACTGGAAAGGACAATCAACTAAAGAGCCTTTAGACCAAGAGAAAAAAACCAGAGAAGAAGCTTCCAGTTTGGACTTAAAAAAGCTTTAGATACAAAGCTTTATATATATAAAGGAATTAAATGAAGAATTATACATATGTGTTTTTGTGTGTGTCACATCTATGACACAAGCACGACCAATTTATATTTAAATATATTTAATGTTTATATATTAATAATATATATGTTTATATATTATTAATATATATATTTATATATTTGTTCCATATGTTTTTTATATATAAGTATAAGTTTATTTTAATTAATTTAATTTATGAAGTATATGTTAAATTGGAAAAATAAATTTACATATAATTTTTTTTAATAAATCAATTTTTAATTTTAAAAATACAAATTATATAAACATAAATGATTAAAAATAAGTTATCATCTAACTTAAAGTTTATGTCATTAAAACAACAAATATACAATTGAAAATCATAAAATTAGTCACAACAAATACAATTGAAAATCATAAAATTAATCACAATAAATACATTAAATAATTAATTAGACATATACCTTCGAACAATGCTTGTTGATCCATGTACTCCATCTCCTTTGGAGCTGCAGATTTATACAATGTCAAATACTAAGGCCCTATACATTAGGGAATTACAAATTTATATGATATATTAATACAAATTCCATCTCCTTTGAAGCTGCAGATTTATACAATGTCAAATACGAAGGACCTCACTTTAAGAAATTAAAATTTTATAGGATATATCAATGCAAATTGTTTTGGTCGTTTTATATATATTTTGGTAGTTATATATATGAAAAAACTATTTGATAAATAAATAATTAATTATAATTTTTTAAATATTTTAATAAGAAATAATATTGAAATATTTTTTGAATTTGAGAATCTATAATTTGTTAGTATCAATATATTTATATAGATAATTTAACATATAATATATTTAGATAGATAATTTAACATATCACAGATTTCTCTTTCTTATCAATATGTATTAATTTTCAATAAAATTTATATAAAAATTTGAATATATTTTGTAAATTGATTTAATATATTTTATATTTGTAATTTTATATTTGTAAATTTAGTTATAATTATTATTTCATTATAGAATATAGTTTATAGTTTAAAATTAAATATACTTTATAAATTGTTTTAATTTTGGTTATTAACTTAGTACACTTTATTTTTGGATGGCATGACATGCACCAGGACAGGCCAAGCTATAAATAAGACAGGTTGGCTCCCATCCCCTCGTCATTAAGTATGGGAGCCTGCCTTAACTACCAATCAAGAGTTATGGAACTGCTCCCTTGCGTGAAGAGACTGGCGGTAAGGAAATCCAATGGTAAGGAAATCCAATGCTGGGGGGGCGATAATGGAAGCCGTCATGTTACTCCTCCTTGTTATTACCCAGCACTGCACCAACCCTCTCCATTTCGCCTTTCGCCTGCACCATGTAAGCATTTTAGTGCTCTGGTGCAACCAATGCAACACCTCCTGCAATTTCACCATTAGAATCACCTACTCGATGCCTCGAGAGAGAGGCAAGTTGCATCGCGGCCTTGCCTGGTACAGTCTAGTTGTGAGACAGAGGTGGCAACAGAGGCTAGAGAGAGTGCTCTCCATGGCCCGCACTCAAAGAATTCAAACATCTTACGAAGAAGGAATGGCTTGATCACCTCCAATAACTTATGTGGAGGAGGTCGTTCCATAGAAACCCTTAGAGATCCCTCTAGAAATCAACTTGCTAGAACATTTCATTTCCCATGATGTTTTTGAAGCTCTTCTTTTATTTGTTTCCTTATAATTTTTTATAGTTAAAAATTCTTATTAATTGAATGTTCCAATTGGTTATTCCCATTAATCCTTAGTTTCGTCTCTCTTTTTGTATTGTTAGGATTTTCTCATGTGAGATTTCCCCAATGAATTCATTCATGTCTTTTATCCTCCCTTTATCATCATTCAAATCGAGTACTTCTTCCTAATTAGAATATTTGTAAAATAAATTAATTAAGTCAACTTTCATCCATTCTTCCTAATTAGAATATTTGTAAAATAAATTAATTAAGTCAACTTTCATCCATTCAATGCTTAAAAAAAATAATTTTTTTTCTTCAAATAAATTTACAAATAATTTTTAATTTGATATAATTAGTATACAATTTGATATAATTAGTATATTAAAAGAAAAGAAAGTAAAAATTTTAGATTTAAAATCTAAACAATAATGGTGATTGAATTTATAAACATAAATAAACAAATTTGTCTTTATTTATGGAGGACAATGTTTCTCCTATTGCAATAACTACAATATTTAAATTACTAATTTAATTTGTGCTAATAATTATATGAATATATTTAACACAATACTAAAACTTTAATATCCATAAATATTTCATTAAAAAAAGAGAAACAAAATTGAAAATACATATATGCAATTTTAACATCTTTTTAAAATTAAACTTTACATATATAAACTTCAAACATCTTTGTAAATTTGAAGCATTATTCTTTTTTTATTGGAAAAAAAAATTGTACTACTCTTCTAATATGAAAATATAATAAAAGTCAATAATATGGTTGATTGATATCAACTACAAAGTGGAGCAAATGTTTGCCATGGATAGGTTTGATTTATTTGACTTTCATGTTTAGATTAGGCTTGAAGGGAAACATACATGTATTAAAAGTTTTTGTTACTCTCTTGGGAAACATTACAAGTAATAAACATAGACTCAAAAGTACTTTCAAGGGCATTTTTAAAATTAACTTTGTTTTATTTAGGTATGCTTGTCTTTTCCTACATTCATTAGCATAACGCCCATAATTTTTACAATAATAGCATTGAGATTTATATTTTTCATACAGTCTTTGTTTGTTGATGGTCTCTGCCACTCCCCCTTAATATTTGAGAATTCTATTGTGGTGTATCTCCTTGATATGAGCTTGAATTGCCTTCTCTTTGTGAGTTGACTCTGTTATATCTTCACATGCCTTTGTTGTTCCTTCCTCTTCCTATGTTGATATACACCTTTGATTTGAAGTAATTTTCCAAGGAATCATCATCCATGTTGATCCTTGTCTCATGAGATAGAAGGGATCCCATCAACTCATCTATGTAAATTTATGCTAGATTCTTTGATTTTTCAATGGAATCAACTACAACATCAAATTTGATTAGTAGGCTCTTCAAAACCTTCTCAACAACTTTTTGGTCTATTATATCTTCACCATGTGTTCTTTACTGGTTAACTACATTCATCATCTAAGTCATAAACTGGTCAATAGAGTTAGAATCCTTCATCTTTAGAATCTCGAAACTCCTCCTAAGAGTCTACAACTTTGTTTTTTTTAACTTTGTTTGTGCCTTAATAGGAAATATCTAGTCTCATTCTTTCTTGGCATAATCTTCTGTTGCAACATTTGGAAAAATTGGGTCTTCTATTCTTTTCCAAATAAGCCATGGCCTTTGAATCCTTCTTTCTGTTTTCAATTAACTGATCTCTTTGAGCATTTGTCATAGCTAGTATGGATACTTGATTTGGTTCTCTAAACCCATTTACAGCTATATCCCAACAATCATGAGAACGAAGAAAGTTTTTCATCTTGATTGACAAAACTTCATAATTTTTACCTGTCAAAATTGGTCCCTGATGTTGTCCTAGACTACTGCTACTACTAGATGTCATTCCTTTTTTTTTATGCAACTCTATCAACCTTGATCACCAAATTGAACTTGCATAATTTAAACCATGTTTATTGTTCATACCAAAGCCATTGTAAATTTAAAAGTATATGTTGCTAGAACCCATAAAATCCCAACTAAAGATCTAATAAATTTATTATAATTTTATCTCCAAAAATGCAATGGTCAATCGATTGTAGGAATTCTATCATGAACCCCAAAAGAAAAAACCTAATTGCATCAATTTTATAGCAAAATGAACGATCTTCTTCTTCGTAAGTGACCTGCAATGTTGTAAAATGGAGTGGTGTATAGAATTCATCCACTCCTCCTACTTATCACTCTCTGCGATGAATGACTTGTCGAGGATGTCTCTAACTGCCTTAGTAGTCGAACAAGCGTCGAACAACCGTTGATAACTCCCTTAGTAGTCGAACAAGCATTGATAGGAACAACAACACAAGGATTAGAATCTCTCTTCCACTTAGAGAGTGTTGTTCTACGAATTGACTTTTCTCACAAATCAGGTTTCCTATCTAAATTCTTCCACGCTTCTTCTTTCCTATGGATGAATTTATCACCACTCAAACCCTAACCTAAGGCTTTGTTTTGTATTTTTAGTTGGTACCATGTTATACGCTCCTCTCAACACCGACTTATATGCTTCTCTCAACACCGGATTATACGCTCCTCTCAACATCGGCTCATGCAGGAACGTTTCACTTGACTTGAAGGAGGTAGGAAAAATACTCACATAGAACAATTCCTTCATCATATAAGAATAAACAAAATAATATTTTTTAGATTGGTGCAAGTTCACTAGACTACAGACTTCAATTGTAAGTTATTCCATTCCAAGGAGGAAAACTCTTTTTCACAAGCTTAACTAATGGCTTACAACTTACAGTTTCAGATTCTGAAATAGATATGCTATGTTCTGCACTAATGGCATACAACTTACAGTTTCAGATTCTGAAATAGATATGCTAATTCCCTTTAATTTTTTGCTTGGGGATTAATGTTCTACTTTGATTATCTGTTAGTCGAACAAATACTTCAATTATAAGTTCAATATACCAACTCATTCAACAACACTTCACTTGACCTTGACTCAAAGGAGGTAGGAAAAATACTCACATAGAATAGTTGATGCATCATATAAGAATAAACACAAGAACACTTTGACTTTTTCTACAACGAAGTAATTCTTTGAGATTTGAATTTAACAGGATCTTGTGTTTAAGTTTTTCCTCCTTAGGCTGCTGGAAGACCTAATGTCCACAACAGACCTCTACACTATCCTCACCAAATTATTCCCTCTATTCACCCTTACTCCAACCTACTGACTGGAGTTGATTCCAGACCTCAATTGCTTATGCATGCTAGTCCAGATTTCTGAGTTAGAACGTTATTATCATTGAGTCCTCTCCATTTGATCACCAAAAACTTGTTTACATTTACTGTATGAACTGATGGGTATTGGGCTTACCTTCTATGCAATCCATGGGTGAATTATAGTGCTAACATTTCCGACGCTGAAGTTGGGGAACGAATTGAAGACATTTCCTTGGGATAGAATGACAAAGAGATTATGATTCTAAAGGTGCATCAGATATCAGAACCATTGAAGATTGAAACTTGCACCTGGTGACTCCACTGTTTCAGTTGTGGCTCCGAAAGGCAGACACACGAGATCTACTCCAGAGCTGCCTCTAGCAACACTTGAAGTTGACCCAGAGAAGATTATCCAGAAAGGAAAGCTTTCTCGAAGAAGGCTTTTAGCTGCTTTCTCAGATTAAAATATTCCCTGGGAGAATGATAACGATCAGATCTGGTCTTTGATGGTGAATAAAGACCAGACACATTCAAACTACATATCATTCACTTGGCGACTCCACGATTAAAGAATCCAATGGTGACTCCATTATTCCAAAATCGATTGGCGACTCCACTCATTTGAAATGGACAAAATCTTGGCTTAGAGGTTTCCTCCTTTTAATTTCTCTATGGTTCCTGGTTTTCCAAATGTTGTTCCTACTGTGGATCAGTGGGTTGATTTTCTTCCCATATTTAGAGAACACAAAGATGACAACACTACCGAGAATCTCCATGAGTTTCATGAACTTGTGCATCATTGGGAAATACATCATGAGGATGTATTAATGAAGATGTTCATGTTCTCATTAGACGGGGATGCTCGTGAGTGGTATCGATCATTCCCCCCTGCTAGCATCTCCTCCCTAAGAGGTTTTCATGCAGATTTCAATACTCAATGTAAAAAATTTTATTCCTCTGAGTTAATTCATCATAGTTGTTGTGAGGAATATAGAGATGGTGTTCAGGACATAGTTTGTTCTTGTGAAAGTTGTGAGAATGAAGGATATATCTCGGAGGAGTTGATGGAGCTGGTAAATTCTTTTTCTGCAAGAACAGAGGGATTGGAGGTAGATTTCACTTGCTACTCTTATGAAGAAAATGCAAAGGATATTCTAGTCCTTGAAACATATGTTCTTGGCAGCCTTGCTTATGATGAAGAAGTGATGTCGGATACTAACCAAGAACAAATAGATTTTGACGGATATCCCAGCGAAGACGATGAAGAGCAGAGATTTTCCATGGTTCCTATTTATAAGGATTATGAAACTGATCCTGGGGAGAGCCATGAAGGAGAAAAGGAGGAGCCACATCTCTTGGCTATCTTGGCTCAGATTTTTCCCCTTTCAATTTCTCATCCATATTTGGTTATCCAAATCTAGTGTCGGCTATAAACAAATGGGATGATTATCTTCCGAGAGTCAGAGGAAGCAAGCATGACCATCCCGATGAGAACTTATTAAAATTTCATGTATGCATTCTTGAAAATGGATTCTTTCACGAGGATGTTTGGATCAAGATGTTTAGTTTTTCTTTAGAAGAAGATGCTCTTGGATGGTGTCTATCTCTCCCTACTACTAGTATCCATTCTTTGAAGGATTTTCACGATTCTTTTAATTCGTATTACAAGAAGATTTACCTGACTCATCTTATTTTTTATGACTGTTGTAAGAGGTTTTCACTCCACATTCTACAGACAATAGAGTGTTCCTCATGTGATGAGTCTGGTGAAGATCTGATTGAGAGAGAAAGCAAGGATGAAAGTGAGTATTTTGCAAATAAAGATGAAAAGTTTTATCTCTCCATTTCCCAAGAAGAAGTCCTTCCAGATATGATTGATGATAGCGTTGATGATGGCATAACGATGGATGCATTATTTTTCGCCCCTAGTACACCTGTTGTCTCAGATTTAAAAAAAGAAATGGTTGAAGAAAATAATCAAGATATTTCTCTTTTCTTTTTGCAATATAAAAGAGTTATGCGCTCACGTACCCCTGAAGAGTATTCAAAAGAAGAAAGTATAGGCTGCCAATCTTCTTATGAAAGATAAAGTTCCTACCAAGGGAAACATGATAGAGAGAAAGAGCCATCCATGGATATATATGAAGAGACTTCTTGCTCTCAGCTAGCAGATGTTATCAGAGTAGACAAAGGAGAAACGGAGGAGCTAAAGGTGCAGTTTATCTCCTGTCTTGAACCTACAAATGAGCAAGTATCACCTGGGATCAACCAACCCGCATCAGTCCTCTACCCACCTGTACACTCTGAGAACATCGAGCGACGGGTGAGAAAAAATGAAGTGCAGGAGGTAATTTCTTACCAGTCGATCTTTCCTGATTATAAATTTTGTGACCCTATGGGGTTATCTATGGAACTATGTTTTCCAAAAGCATTGGAGCCTGCAAAATTGTTCATATTATCATCATTTGGAGGTATTTCCAGTGTTCCAATACATGTTTTCTTTATGCTTTCATACTTCCCTTTCCTTTTATGGATTATTTGCAGTAAAGAGAAGAATTATATTACCGAACAGTCTGGGTGGTTATGGTGGAAGTTTTCTTTCACCTAATGCTTTGTCAAAATCAGTTATCCTAGGAATGTGAATAAATAAGCTCTTTCTGGAGCATGTGTGTTTCTTTTCCTTTTTATAAGTAGAATAGTGTACATGTTGGCCTTCGATGAAATTTTTTGAGCTCGACCCCATAACCCAACGGCTAAGGCACTGGAACTACTTGTTCTTGGCAGCTCGGAGGGAGCATGCCATCCCCTATGGAGCCAAATGTTATCACATGAAATTGTCAGAGTCTTGTGGGTTTTTGGTTTCTACCTAAGTCTGTAATTTTTCCATGTCTCTCTCCTTTTCGCATGCCAAGCCTTAAAGTTTTCCCTTTGATTGGTAAAGTCGGTTGTGTTCGCCCTTTTTTTCTTTAAAAGACCTAGTTTTCCTTGATGTCTTACCTGAAAAAGTCTCAGACCGAAGCCTTTCTGTTTTCCTCTAAAGATGAACACCCATATCCTTTTGTTTCAATCACTCGTCCTGTTATTTTCCCAAGCCCCTATCCAGTCGTCCAAGTCTTTGTTTACACAGGCCGCAACTGCGGACTCAAAGCGCGACATTCAGAGCGGTCTGTTCTGGACCCGAATCAAGAAAAAATGCAGGTTCAGCTTTCAATGATGGGAATTCCATGTGGAGTTCATATTAACAGCTCGTGGGCGTTCAGAATCTTAAAAGTTGTGCGAAGTATAGCGCCAGAGAAAAAGGATCGAAGAGAGCATGAGTCGTTGATCTTTAAAGGGACAAGTGGCAATTGATCCAAGTGTTCGGGGAAATAAGCTTTGGGAGTTTCAAAGTGAGAAGTGTGTGGAATTTCTGAAGTGTCGATGCCCGAACTCCCAAAATAATATAAGCCATCAAAAGCTGAGGATGCGTGGATGTAGATCCCTCACTTTGGAGTTCGAGGCTATGGAGAATTGTGGGAGTTAAACATTGCAAAGTCCCAAAAGTCCGAAGCCCGAAGTGGCTGAAGTGTCGAAGCACCCGAATTCCCGAAGCACCCGAAGTCCCGAAACGCCCAAAGAGAATCTGAGCCGTCAATTAGTAGGATTCACGTGTCACTAGATCCTTCGCTTCGGATAAAAGAAGCAAAAGACAAATGGAGTTTGAGAATTGAAATTCCCGAAGGGCGATTCGCGAAGCAAATCTCGGCCATTTTTTTGAAGGGGAATATCTGATCCGTCAATCTAAAAAGCGCTAGAACTGAGACATTGATCAGAGGGCCTAATCTTAGATCACAAGATCAACGATCATGCCAAACTGTGGGGTTGGAAGGTGTGCACATTTTAAAATCTCCGGGGCGGGCCACTATCAGAACCGTGGTTTTTAGAAAGGGATGCATGGCGGTTCATGGTGAATTGTGGGGAAAAAAGAGTTTTTCTTTTAGACCACCCTTGGTACCGCCTGCAATCATGCAATTGTGTAGGGTCATGGCCCTAGGTCATGTTGAAGATGGAGTGATAGTGAGGAGTTGCGCCAAAGGCTGAAAGAGCCCGTATTTGGTCACAAAAGAAGATCTTCTTAGCCTTGAGGCGTCGGGATTGACTCGAAGAAGTTGTGGGAACTGCCTGGAACATTCATGGGTGTTAGGCCTCGTCCTGATCTCGATGAAGGTAGTTAATGGAAATGGGGGCAGTGGTTGAGACTTCATCTCACCCCATAAATGGAATGCATGGAGAGAAGGGTTGTGGGGGGCGATTGTCAGTCCAAAGCTCCTTGGTGGACATATTTTCTCGCAGAGCCCACACTAAGGTAAGTTCACGTCTGACATGAGAAGGCTTGCATAGTCTGATAGAGAAAGCACCGACTAAAGGATTTAAATTCAGAGGTCCGATCACGCTCCTGGTAGTTGCAGCAGGTCTAAGTATATATACTTTGTTTTGATATTTTGTTAAGGTTGAATGGTTGAGGTAGGCTCCCATCTATTGTAATATTTTTATGAAGAACACTGGTTCTTTGGTTATGTATTTGTTTTTGAGAGATCTTGGTTAATCTAAGTCAACTTTCTTGCTCCATCTTATTTGCCTCTGATACTGAGAGAGTTCATGATTGACCGATTCACATGGATTGTTATGATTGTATTATGATGAATGTTTGATTGTAGTGTTGTTATAATTTCTTTCAGTTTCTTTGAGATTTGAATTCAAGAGGATCTTGCGTTTAATTTTTTCCTCCTTAGGCTGCTGGAAGACCTGATGTCCACAACAGACCTCTACACTCTTCTCACCAAAGTCTTCCCTCTATTCACCCTTACTGCAACTTACTAACTAGAGTTGATTCCAGACCTCAATGGCTTATGCATGCTAGTCCAGATTTTTGAGTTAGAACGTTATTATCATTGAGTCCTCTCCATTTGATCACCTAAAACTCATTTACATTTACTGTATGAACTAATGGGTACTGCACTTACCTTCTATGCAATGTGAGGGTGACTTCTAGTACTAACACTTGAAATTACAAATTTATACTATATATCAACACAAATTGTTTTGGCAGTTT
>SNQJ01S0126768.1:37032-53283 GCA_010110895.2 Picea sitchensis | reverse complement strand
AGTAAAGATCTCCATAAGGTCTGGTGATCTGGAGACCCAATTTGTCCATAATAATCTTAGGCATAACGTTATGGGAGGCACCGGAGTCTAACATGCAATTATGTAGCAATTGATCATACACATTTAAAGTGATATAAAAGGGAACAATGGTGTCTTTGGCCCCTTCAAAATGGGGACCAAAAGTGATGTTAGGTTTGTCATCTTCCAGGTTTAAAACATCAGACTGTCTTTCTAGCTCAGAGACACCCATCGCTTTGGTAATCTGCTTCCGATAAACAGGGTTTTTTGCTAATTCTACCAAAGGGATTGGTATCTTAATTTTATTTATCTCATTTTCAAAACCGAAAGCTCCACTCACCTTGTTTGTTTCTTTGGTTGAGACTTCCGAATCCTTCCTTTCCGACTTATTCGTCTAGACCGCTTTATTACTCATGGTCCTGGTTGAAGACATAATTTTATTTACTGTTTCGATTCCTTGTGCTTAGGTTTCAACTTTTTCTACTTTGGACTCTTGTGTGCTTACTACTTTAGTTTTGTTGTTGTGTAATAAGGTCTCTTCCGGAGTAGGCTCGTAAGTTTGACCTCTTTGGAGGATTTTCTTGGGTTGAGCAGTTGAGATGGGCTTACTCTTAGATCTTAAGTTATACTTGGGTTGGCTCTCAGCCATTATCATCTCAGTTTCTTGTTGAGATTCACAGAGATCAGTGTGATCACCTTCTTCACCCTTATTCGACGATTGTTGAGTGTTTAGAGATTTTTCATAGTCTTCTCAAGTTAGATATGGTTGAGTGCAGTCATCACCGGAGTTCGTAACATCATTATCCGAATATCCGAAGTCTTGAAAATCATTCGCTCCTATAAAATTTTCATTCTTTAAGGGAGCTTGTACTTTTTTATCTTCATTTTTTATTTGTCTTTGCTGGTTCGGGGGGTTGGGGTTCCTCTTGAAATCCTTTTTGGGGAAAGAGTCAGCTTTGGCCTGTTCGAGCTCCATTCTGGATATTTTATTAGACAGTTCTTTAATTACTCTGGCCATATTGTCTACCCTACCATCTGCGGATCTATTAGACCCTGACAGACCTGCTTGTTCTCTAAAGCGTTTGGTCTCTCGGTTTCCAGCTTCTATTTTAGCTTTAAGCTTACAGGAAGCCATCATATTAGACTCTATTTCTATCGCATCGTCCTGCATTCGGTTTAGGGTGGCTCCCCTTCTTTCTCGCAAAAGAAGTGCAAAATCCGGTTTGAAAGCTCCGGCGAAAGTTACTTTGGCCGCGGGTTGGGACGGTTTAACCTCGGCTGGGATTTTATTATACAGTTTGTTGAATCTTTGAATAAATTCCATGACTGTTTCTAAATTCTTTTTTCTTAAAGACCCAAATTCGGTTAAATAATATAGATGGTGTTTTCTCTCACCCCATTGTCTGAGGAAAGCATCTTCCAAAGCATCATAAGACAAGATAGATGTTGCAGGCAGGCTCCGAAACCAAGTTCGAACCTGGCCTTCAAAGGTTTGGACAAGAAGTCTCGAATATACGTCCTCATGTTCGATACCTAGAATATTTGCGAATTGATCAAAGAAATTAATATGTTCAGCCACGGTCAGATCCCCTTCCCCGGTGAATTTTGGTAAATTTTTTATGTAATTTTTGGGAAGGTCGTGTAGAGGGACGGGCAATACTAAGGGAGAATATCTGGCTACAACTTTCGCAAACACTCTGGGAGGGGGAGAAGGCTCTTGGCCTCCAGCTCCTCCTAGAGGGGCTCCTCCTCCTCCTCCTCCGATAAACCCTCCACCTCCTCCTATAAACCCTCCACCTCCTCCTCCGATGGTTACCATTGTTATTTGTGGAAAGTTATAAAGGGGGTTTCAGAAAATTAAAAGGGAATCTTTATTTTCTTCGCGAAGAGGAAAATCCGACGAGGAAAGATAAGGAATGCGAGGACTCGATTCCTCGGACTTGCAAGAGACGAAATCAGGAGAACCGACGGGTGTGGAAACCGAATGTGTAACACACTCTTTAGAATTTGGTGAGGTCGAGAAATTTAACTGAAGGAAAGATGGTATGTCAACTGCTGACGAACTTTCAAGAGGGCCCTTTCCTTTGTGTACTAAGGGGATTGTTGGATGAATCTCACTCCTAACTTCAGAGCAATTTGGCGTTAAAATTTTAGTATCAAAGAGAGGACTGCGTGAAGTTGAGGGTTCAGAAGAACTCTTAGCCTTCAATTGTGGAGTTTTAAGTTTGTAAACTGAAGCAGTTGGCTTAAGAGAGCCTCTCTCCTTTAGAATCTTTTCGGGATCGGTAATGGGTGTAATCTGCTTACCATCCGGGTTTTGTGTGGTATTCCTTCGACCCGATGTTAGTTTATTATTTGTGGAGTCACCAAGTGAAAGATTATGAAGCCTTAAAAGGTGTGTACTCTTTGTTCACTATCAAAGGGTAACACTTTCAACGAAAAACAAATGTCGTTTTCCCAGGGAAAAGATTTTGTAACTTCGGTCCCCGGCAACAGCGCCAGAAAGATGTTGTTCCAGAGTCTGCACTTAAATCTTAGAAGTACAGTGTCTAGGCATCCGAAAGTGGTTAAAGGGTGGAGAAGAGAGAAACGTCAACCTTTGGCCAAGGAAACTAAGGAAGATTTCTACGTTGACATTGTCTGGCTTCCAACTATTCCTGGATAGTTATATCCTGTTCAATCGCAGTGCATGAACGTTCGAGTTCGACTCGGGTAGTAGTTGTTTTAAGAATAATGTCAAAAAGGTTTAAGGTAATGTGTGTTTGATTTGATAATCCGGGTTCGATATTAGGCTGAGTTGGTACAGGGACAATCATGGAGGAACAGTAAAATAAGAAAAACTTCAGAGAGAAATTAAGTGTTGTCTCAATTTGGTCGTATAAAAGAGAATTTATGATTTTGGAAATAAAACGGGGTGCAAATCAAAGGCTCTTTCCCGTAACTGAGTTATATCTTAATAAAATGTATGAGGCGGGAGAAAAACATTTAGCTGTCTATGGTGTAAGGCTCCTATCAAGGGAGAATCTCACGTATAAACAGAAGAGGAAAAATATAAGGGAATAACCCGATGTAGCATAAAATATGTATAGAATTCTGAAAGTGTTGATTGGTCTTACACCCATTGATAGCTAGTACAGAGGAAAAACAGTAAACAATTACAGAAAGCCAAAATTCATTCGCTATAGCAGTGGTCGTACTAAATTATAACGAAGCATTCATCAGTTAAGAATATGAAATGAAATGAAATATGAGATATAAGAAAACAAACTCATAACACAGTCTTGAGGGAATTGAGAATCTTCAGATTTGCTTTGTATTAACTCTCAAAATGTAAAACTCTGTTACAATCGACACAAAAAGGTCCAGCCTTTTTCTTTTCTTTCTGTGGTGTATTTATACAGTTTTACAAATAAGATAGAATCACAATTGTTACAAAATTTTGGTTATGATAGGGAGGAGAGAAATCACTCCATTACTTCTTCTCTATCTTTACTTGGTGCCAGCCGTTTGTCCTCACGCATTCTCGGTACAGGCGACAGATCTTTCAACCAGCTGAGATATCAGCCTCGACGGTTCTGCTTGACAACTGGCTTCGAAGAAGTAACATTCTCGGGCTAACTGTGGAAGCGTGTCTTCCATATGTCTATCTATGACGTCGATGGCACATAATTGCGTGCTTGGTTTGATCATACATTTGTCTATTTGGACTATGTCCGCCATAGTCACTTGGGAGATCTCGGCCGAATATCTTTCCTCTTTTTCCTTTAGATCAAGCGCGATTTTCGACATATTCATTTGTATCAACGCCTCGGCATTACCTCTGCTATCAATGCCTAGCAGATCGCCATCTATAGAACTAAAGGCCTCTTCTAAGGAATTCGTTATCTTTTTGGCTTGCTGCTTGCCTTCGGCGATGTTGTGCTCCCATTCTTTTAATAGAATGTTTCCTCTGGTCTGCTCCGAAATGGTGAACCTGGGAGTACTTCCCGAACCCCTATTGTTTGAGGCTATCACAGCCTCTTGGAAAGTGACCCGAGCTGCTCCAGCTTCCCTTTCTCTAGCAGATAAGTTCTCTGAAACCTGGTTGACTAGAAAACACTTGTCACGGATCGCTTCTACCTTGGCGAGTAAATTTCGTTGTGCCGCAGAGACTCTGCTCCGAATGTCCATAGCCTGGGATTAGAACATCCTGATTTTTATCATTCTGCTCTCGGCGATCTCCACCCTAGCCTGTAGCTGTTCGATCAAATCCTTTTGCTGGCTCGCTTGCATCTGACCATCTCAGACCACCAGTTGTGCTTTCTCGAGCTTAGTCTTGAGCAGCTCTATCTCGTTTTTATCGGCTAACCTGGCCTGCTCTATTCCTACGCTCGCCCAGTCTTTGACAGTCTCTGTTGTTGTGGCCAGTCTGGCTTCAAGGGTCCTAATGAAGCTATTTTTTCGTTTAAGCTGATTTTTCAAAAGCTCAACTGAAAATTGATTCGCCGAGGCATATGTTCCTAATGTCCCTGCTATTTTAGTCGTCAACTGTTCATTTTTCTTGTCCTTCCCGTCAGCTATAACTTTATATTTCTTGGCAGTTGACTCTCCTTCCTGGTAGAATTCCATCTTTACTACTGCCTTTCTCTTCTTATCGAAGAAAAACTCATTCGGAGGGAGTTCTTCTACCCTTATAGGCCTCAACTCTTCATTGAATATCCATCCTGCATCAATATTTCCCTGCGTCGACTGCAAGGGGGTAACTGATGTGATAGGTTCTCCGATCTGCTTTGCTGATTTTCTTGGAGTAGCGACCGGACTCTGCTTCTTCGGCGGGTCAGGAGTCTTTATCTCTGCTTTCGGACTCTTAGTTTTCTCTCCCTCGTCCTGGTGTTTTTCTTGATCGAGAGTCGCATCCTTAGAGCCTTCAACATCTCTCTGTTTCACCTCCGACGTACTCGGACTTTTACCCCGCAACACTGCGGGAAGACAACTGCATCGATGTTCCTGGAACTTCAGAACATCGACTCTTTCTTTTGGTGCCAAAATTTGTATCTGAGCTAGAATCTCGGCATAGGACCTTGCAGCTCAGAAAATGTCATCCGAGGGTGAATTCTTGTGCTCAAATCTCTTGAGCCCACAACTGGCCAAATGATTGCTCACAACCCTTTGCGGATCGTGCTTCTTGTATTCAATGGAGACCAAATTTAGGTCTTCCAGGGCTGCTGCCTCAGCTTTGGCATGCCCGAAATCTAATAAAGAATAAGAATTCAAATGAACAGGAAAAGGTGGCCATACCTTCTTCGAATATCCCTTAAGCTCTT
The DNA here is from genome assembly GCA_010110895.2 of Picea sitchensis. NCBI lineage: Eukaryota > Viridiplantae > Streptophyta > Pinopsida > Pinales > Pinaceae > Picea > Picea sitchensis. The sequence continues at coordinate 47,962 of SNQJ01S0126768.1, read as the reverse complement.
TTCTTATACCACCGATTACTGTCTGCCTGGCAACCTCACAACAAGCCAGCTTGTCGGGAATGAACAATGGCAATGCATGCAGGGGGACTGAAGCCCCGAAAACTCTGAGGCATGAAAATTCTGCTTCTACATACCAGTCTTCCATGCTGCTTAGATTCGTTACTATGTTGTCCGAGATCCTGGGTAGCGGGTGACCGAAAATAGTGACATGCAGGGGCACCATCACCCAGTTGAAGATTTCATACACAAAATTCGGCTCTTTGTTTTCCCATAATTTTGAATGGTAGACGTGTATGGGCTAGTCTTCTATTGGAGTCCAACTCTAGCTCATCAAGGGAAATGGTGTCAAAAAACAAACTGCGTCCATAATGTATGCATACATGAAGAATGAAGACGCCTTCCCATTCTCTTTCTGCGCCCGATACTCTATGACCCGATTGGTGAAGCTATCAGACAACATTTTTGCCCAGTCGAAGGAACTACCTTCGGCGACTCGAAGCATTAGAGGCACCCACGGAAGAAAAAAATGTGAGGTGTCCTCTCTCCCGTATAAACTGCATGTCATCATGGCTACATATTTGTATTGCGGTTCTAAAGAAGCGATTGAATAGATGTCGTGGCTATCAGCTCTGAACTTTGCGGTGTTTGAAACCCAATCCTTTATTAAACTGGACATGGTTTTATCGTACTTTATGCATTCCTTCTACTTGAACTCATCTAGGAAATCGGTGGCATATGTGTAGTCGGACGTTGTGGGCAGCTTATACATGGCTTGCAAATGTTCTGCCCTGAAAGTCCCGATGGTGACTTTCTGCTCATTCATGATGGTTCTGGTCGGTATGTCCACATGGTCTAATGCCCATCGGACCATGTCATAATATGGAAGCAATCGTGGCCTGGCTGCTACTTTGTGCATTACGGATTGGATGACTATTTTGTACTTGGTGGTCACATCATCTTTTTCGTTGTCGCTGGAGTCATCAGAATAATCCACCAATTCTGCCTGCAGAACATCTGAAACGAACGACCAATTCGGGACCGAGTCGATACTTCGAGGCGAAGTATCAGCGACATTGTCTGAGCCTTGTCTCGAAACCTCAACATTGGCTTTGGATGCTTTTCGCGGAGCCATGGCTGGAGATTGCGTTTTATCTCTTCTGCGATAGAAATACGTATACATACAGAAGTCAGGTGCTCAGAGATAATGTGCTCTGTGTGATATGAAAATGCATTTGTTATAATGAACCACATCTCTTATATATATTCAAAAAACTCGGTACCTTTCAAAACCATTCTGTCAAATCATCTTTAGAAATAAATTTTACCATAAAAATCCGATCTTTTATTCATCGATTTGCCCTATTCCTTCATTAATGTCATAAATTTTGGCAGTTTAAAATATCAGTTAGTGTATGGAAGGAATAAGGTTACCTCGTAAATCGTGCAAGCATCGAAACACGGGATATGTATTGATTTAGCTTAATTAATCCAGTTTTACCAACGTTAATCAATATTTCGGTATTCATTATATCGGGGGTTTTACTTTAACACTTTGAACCTCTAACACCTGAGACTGCGATGATCGATTTTGGTTAATCAAAATGAAATCGTGATTAGGGGCTCAATTAATTTCATAATTATTATACTCGTCCTATCGTGACTCGGAGCTTCGAAAATAAGTTTCCGGGAGGTTTCCATGCCGAGCTGCGAAAACGCGAGATCGGAATAACATGACTTAATTAAAAGGGAAAATAATCTTGGATTAAGTGATTAATTAATTACGTTTATATCCGCATCGTGATTTCGTGAGTCGGGGTTTAGACGGTGTAACTTTTGGAAAGAAAAACACCGAGTGGCGAAATGCCGACAGAATTTTTTACCATGGTTTAGCTTTTACCTTTAACCTTGACACGGGTTACAATAAGGACCTTGTGTTCTCGACTATCGGGGCTACGACAATAAATTTTTGGATTTGGTGAACACTGATGTGCGAAACCCCGACGACGTTTAACTGTGGGTTAGGGAAGACTTTACCCTCGTTAGTGTCCTGAGTGAAAAATTAAAACGATTTCGTCGTTTTGTGGCTCGGGGCGTGTGAACTACATGACTTATAGTATCCGACCTACGAGATCCCAAGGTAGAACAAAAGAGGAAACTTTTTTACGAAAGGTAGGACTTGCCTCGAGAGTACAATAATCATCGTTGTTTGCGTTGATAAAGCTTTCAGAGATTTTGAAACCACAGACGGGAAAAACGAAAACCATCTTTCGATTTCGAGCGTTAAAAAATGAAATTTATGACGGGCTAGAAAACAAAGGCGGCTCCAACACGATCTATGAAAATTACAAATTTGTATTTTATATCAATATAAATTGTTTGGTAGTTATATATATATAATTATTGTTTTGGTAGTTTTTCATATATATATATATATATAATTTTTTAAATATTTTAATAAAAAATGAATATTTAAAAATTATTTGAACTTTAGAATCTATAGTATCAAGATGTTAAGATAGATAATTTAACATATAATATATTCTTCTTTCTTATCAATATGTATTCATTTTCAATGAAATTTATATAAAAAATTGAATATATTTTATAAATTAATTTAATATATTTCATAATTTTAAATTTAGTTATGATTATTATTTTACTATAAAACATATTTTATAATTTAAAAATTAAATATATTTTACAAATTGTTTTAATTTTGATTATTAATTTAATACACTTTATAATCTTAAATTTTATTACTTTGTAATTTCATTATATAAATATATAAAATCTATCTACATCTTTATATATTTAGAATTATTAATTTAATAATAAATATTTTTTATAATTTTAAATTTAATTACTTTATAATTTTATTATATAAATATATAAAATTTATCTACATGTTTATGTATTTAAAGATAGAGAAGGAGAAAATTACATACTTTATAAATAATTATCTATATTCATAAATCCATCTTAACAAACATCTAATAAATAACAAATAACAAGAAATACATTAAAAATATCAAAACACAAATACGAAATTGAAATTTATATGAATTTAAATTGGTGTAGTTTATTAAAAATTATGATTTTTATTATTTCAAAATAATAAATAATAAAATCCAAAATCACTAACATACTAAACAGTAGCTAAAAATGTCATCACCCAGGCTTTAAAAAAAAAAGTCCCCCAACTGTGTCTGATATGACTCCACACCCATCGGCATTCACAGCAAAAGCTCTAATGTGAATACTCCAAAAAACAATTAAGAGGAGTAAAAACTGGAAAGGACAATCAACTAAAGAGCCTTTAGACCAAGAGAAAAAAAACCAGAGAAGAAGCTTCCAGTTTGGACTAAAAAAAGATTTAGATACAAGCTTTATATATATAAAAGAAATTAAATGAAGAATTATACATATGTGTTTTTGTGTATCACATCTATGACACAAGCAAGACCAATTTATATTTAAATATTATTAATGTTTATATATTATTAATATATATTTAAATATTATTAATGTTTATATATTATTAACATATATTTGTTCCATATGATTTTGATATATAAGTATAAGTTTATTTTAATTATTTTAATTTATATGTTTCTTTTGATATATAAGTATAAGCTTATTTTAATTAATTTAATTCATGAAGTATATGTTAGATTGGAAAAATAAATTTAAGTATGATTATTTTAAATATAATTTTTTTTACAAGTCAGTTTTTAATTTTGAAAATACAAATTATATAAACATAAATAATTAAAAATAAAAATAAGTTATCATCTAACTTAATAGATTAAATAAATAATTAGACAAATACCTTCGAACAATGATCCATGTACTCCATCTCCTCGAGCTGCAGATTTATACAATGTCAAATATGAAGGACCTATACTTTAAGAAATTAAAAATTTATAAGATATATGAATGCAAATTGTTTTGGTTGTTATATATATATATATATATATATATATATATATATATAAACTATTAGATAGATAGATAGATAAATAAACTAGCATAGTCGCAAACTCGTGGTTGGTGAATGTAGAAAGGTTTTAGTTGACTCAAAAAATGAAGCCCTAAAATGAAAAGTGGCCATAAAATAAAAGTGCACATGGTAAGACATTACCAAACCAATCTTAATTTTGGTTAGTGGTTGAAATCACAACCATTGATTTAGTGGGACTACTAAAAATATTTCATCAATATTTAATCTTATTCATACAAAACTAATTAAGCACTAAAAATGAATAATAACTATTATTCTTTTATAAATATGAATTGTCACTATTAATTGCATGCCCTAAATTCTAATCCTCATATACATAATAATTTAATTTATCCTTTTAAATCAATGATAATCAATGCACTTGTCCTTTTCTACTTCTTAAACAACTATTTATTAACATTTTTAATATTTTTAAAAATAACTAATTACAAATTGTGCAGAACCTGAAATCACCCGGGAATCGCACCCGGCCTGAGCCGATTTTTTGTCCCCGCCGGCCTGAGCCACACCAACCCTTAACATGGTTGGATTTTTTGTCCCCGCAGGTTTCGAACCGGTGACTTTAACATCACAGAGTGGCTTAACAACACACTCCATCACCAACTATCCTACACCTCGGGGACCTTATACACTGTTGATTATTTCAATGAACTAAAATCTATTTATTTATTATGATTAATATTTATTTATTATGAACTAAAGTATTATGATTATTTATTTTATTTATTAATAAAATAAAATGTTATTTTACCATTCTGATTATAATAATATTATAATAAAATAAATATAATGTGGTTGATATAACGCTGAATATCAACCATATTATATTTTATTTTATTTATTAATAAAATAAAATGATATTTTATCATTCTGATTATAATAATATTATAATAATAATATTTAAACGATGCTGTAATATTGGTTTCCTTCTTACGTTCAAATTTCATAAATTTATTGATACCCATTCCAGTCGTAAACTTATATGAAATTCATAGCAGTAAATAACCCACATAAACTTTAAAACATTCTACAAAAATTCATGTAAATGGTAAGGTCTTGGAACAGTTGCTCGGGTTCCAATGGAACAACCCAAACTGTAACAATCACAGTCGCAACAGATTTGAAAAAACAGTCTAAATTTAATGATATATAAAATATTGAGAACAACTCAAACATATTGGAACAACCCAAAAATGTGAGGACAACATATTTTATATATGGGGTTGTCAAGAAATATTCAGGCTGTCCAAGATTTTGGAACAGTCGCAAGATTTTAAATTAGAACAGTTGCAACAGATTTTTTGACATATAACCCAACGACTGTTCTCAAATTCCAGTCTTAAATAAGAACAACCCAAATTGTAACAGTAGCTCGGGTTCCAATTTCTGTTCATAAAATGATAGAAATTCATTTAAATTCTTAATGGAACAGCCCAAACTGTAAAATTTCTCGGATATAACATTAAAGAAGAATTGTACAGTGATTCCTATAAAAATAAAATAGTGAATCCCAGCTTCGTGAAAGCTTACACAAATGTTCCAGTCGCTTGGTGTTGCGCTACTGTATGAGTCTGATCTGATCAACGGATTGAGGGGCAATTCCGGAGGCAATCATAGGGCGTGTTCTCGCTTCTATTGGAAGTACCTGCTTCTACTGGAAGTACCTATCGCGTCTGTAATCTGGGCTGGGGGACTGTCTGCGCCTATTATCATCGCTAGGGCTACATGGGCTTCTCCTTCTATCGCCTGGAGAAGGACGCAAGTCTCCATATGGCCCAGAAAATTATGATGATGATAATGAATTAGGTAAATTGGTAAATATTAAATGGTTGCGTTCCAGGTTCATATCTTTCCACTCTCTAACAAAACTTTAATTTTTGTTAATCATTAGGATGTGGCAATCAGTGAGCCATCATAGTAAATTTTAAATATGATCAAGTAAAAGTAAAAAAATAAACATGTAAAGGGATGGCTTTATAATAGTGAGGAAGTTAGTGGTTGAAATCACAATCATTGATTTATTGAGATGACTAAGAATATTCCATCAACATTTAATCTTGTCCATACAAAATTGATTAAGCACTAAAAACTTATTAAATGTGTCAATTGTCAATAGGTGTAGGTCTTTCAACGTAATGAATAAATATAATTTTTTAAATATTTTAATAAAAAATAATATTAAAATAATTTTTTTGAACTTCAGAATCTATAATTTGTTAGTATCAAGATATTTATATAGATAATTTAACATATAATATATTTACATAGATAATTTAACATATAATAGATTCTTCTTTCTTATCCATATGTATTCATTTTCAATAAAATTTTGAATATACTTTGTAAATTGATTTAATATATTTTATATTTATAAATTTAATTATAATTATTATTTCATTATAGAATATATTTTATAAATTGTTTTAATTTTGGCTATTAACTTAGTACATTTTATCTCCCGATGGAGTGACACGAAACACATAAGAGTCACGTCACACTAGGACAGGCCAAGCCATAAATAAGGCACATCCCCTCGTCATTAAGTATGGGAGCCCACCTTAACTATTAACCAAGAGCTATGGAACTGCTCCCTCCCGTGAAGAGACTTGCGGCAAGGAAATTCAATGCTGGGGGCTATAATGGAAGTTGTCATGTTACTCCTCCTTGTTATTACCCAGCACTGCACCAACCCTCTCCATTTCACCTTCGGCGTGCACCATGTAAGCAGTTTAGTGCTATGCTACAGCCATTGCAACACCTCCTGCAATTTCACCATTAGAGTCACCTACTCGATGCCCTGAGAGAGAGACAAGCCGTGTCGCGACCTTGCCTGGTACAGTCTGGCTGCAAGACAGAAGTGGCAACAAAGGCTAGAGCGAGTGCTCTTCATGACCCGCACTCAAAGAATTCAGACATCTCACAAAAAGGGATGGCCTGATCACCTCCAATAACTTATGTGGAGGAGGTTGTTATAAGAACCCTAAGAACCCTTAGAAATCCGTGGAGAAGTCAACTTGCTAGAAAGCTTCTCTTGCTAGAACATTTCATTTCCCATGATGTTTTTGAAGCTATTCTTTTATTTGTTTCCTTATAATTTTTTATAGTTAAAAATTCTTATTGATTGAATGTTCCAATTAGTTTATTCCCATTAATCCTTAGTTTCCTTTTGTATTGTTAGGATTTTCTCATGTGAGATTTCCCCAATGAATTCATTCATGACTTTTATCATCATTCAAATCGAGTATTAAATTAATTAAGTCAACTTTCATCCTTTTTAGTGTTAAAAAAAAATAATATTTTTCTTTAAATAAATTCATAAAGAATTTTCAATTTAATATAATTGGTATAGAATTTGATATAATTAATATATTAAAGGAAAATAAAGTTAAATTTTTAGATTTAAAAGAGAAACAATGATAATGGTTGAATTTATAAACATAAATAAACAAATTTGTCTTTATTTATGGAGGACAATGTTTTTCCTATTGCAATAACTACAATATTAAAATTACTAATTTAATTTGTGCTAATAATTATATGAATATATTTAACACAATACTAAAACTTTAATATCCATAAATATTTCATTAAAAAAAGAAAAATAAAATTGAAAATACATATATACAATTTTAACATCTTTTTAAAATTAAACTTTACAGATATAAACTTCAAACATCTTTGTAAATTTGAAGCATTATTTTCTTTTTATTGGAAAAAAAAAATTGAACTACTCTTCTGATATGAAAATATAATAAAAGTCAATAATATGGTGGATTGATATCAACTACAAAGTGGAGCAAATGTTTGCCATGGATAGGTTTGATTTATTTGACTTTCATATTTAGTTTGGGTTTAAAGGAAAACATACATGTATTAAAAGTTTTTCATATCCACAACTATAAAGTGAGTATTATTAAATTTTTTAACTTAACTAATTTTTGAAATAATATTTCCATGTAGTTTAGTCTTAGTTTTATATTGATATTTTGAATAAATATAATGAAAATATTTGTAATAAATTATGTATTTGTAATAATGGAATAAAAATATTTACATTTTAATTTAATATAATTCTAATTTAAAGCTCTCTTTTTAGGAAAATGGTTCCCAAGTTCTCATTTCCTTGATGTTGAAGCTCTTAAAAAGATCCCAAGTTCCCAAAAGAGTTCCCAGCCAATTGAGAACCTTCCCTACTAATTCCCAAACTTCGAAACTTGGAGAACGAGTTTCAAACATGTTGAAAATACTAGGAGCACTTCCTGTGCAACTATGCTTTTCAGTTATATCCAAAATTTCCATCAAATTTAACAAAAGTAAAATTATGATTAATTTAATATAAGTTCAAATAACAACTTAAATTTATTTGATGATTGATAATTAATTTACTCTAAATTCAAGTAACAACTTAAATTTATTTTATGATTTAATGATACAGTAGGAATACCATCAAATCATGTATTATATCTAGGGATTTTTAACTTCATACACAAAACTGATTTTAATAAAAAAAATTAGTTTTATTCAAAATTTCTATTAAATTTTTTTTTTTGGGGCACCATGAAATCAATATGTTAAACTTTTTTTACATTAGTATATTTCATGTTTTATGGTAGATTGTTTTATGGTAGATTGAAATGTTATTTATGATTTTTTTTTTCCCTTTAGTATATCCCATGTTCTAATGTGGTAGATTGTGATAGAATGAAATGCTATTTATGATGTGCAGAAACAAAATGTTTTAATGTGATAGATTGTGGTAGATTGAAATGCTATTTATGATGTGTGGAAACAAATGAAAAATAAAAATTATTTTTCAATGGGAAAATATATTCATTTATATAAAATACCAATAATTTTATAGATACTAAAAATAAATTTATTTATTAAATTTTATTAAAATTTTACATTTTCTTAATCATTTTTTCCTTTAATTTTTAAACTTTGTAAAACTTTAAAAAAATATATTGAATTTTTACTTTTTTTTTGCTAGTTGTTCACCTCACCTCATTGGGTTATGGCTGGTTCAAGAAGGCAAGGACTTTACAAGTTTGTTTTTAATGATTTACTTAATTTATTTTGAAATAATTTACTTAATTTACATTTAAGTACAATTATTTTTAAAATTTTACTTTTAAATTATCATTAAATTAATGAGAAATTATTATATAAATCACATAATGATTGAATCACAATTACTTTTATAACTTTATATTACCATTAAATTAATGAAAAATTATCATATAAATCACATAATGAGTGAATTGCAATTACTTTTATAACTTTATAACTTTCCTGTTGATTCCTGGTTGCTGTAAACCAACAGTGGTAAGTTATCAAACAAATCAAATAGTAATTTTATAACTTTACCTGTAAATCATTTTATAACTTGGACCTGTAAATCAAATCAACAGTAGGAAGTTATAAAATCACATCATACAAATCACATGGTAAACCACCAGTGGGAAGTTATGATACAAATCACATGGTGGACAAAGGGGGCAAATTATCATACAAATCACATGGTGCACACTTTTTAGAGGACGTCCACTTCAGCGTGTTCCAAAAGAGATAAGATTTATGAAACCAGTACATCAATGCTCAAGTTTTTCAACAAACACGTTTTCAATTCATCACAAGTCTAAAAACTTGCCATGTCTTAAAATTTGCTGTACTCTTATTACGTCGAAAGGCGTATACCTATTGGTAATGAGCACAATTAATCATCTTTTAATTTAAAATTCTAATATGATGGCTAACAATTAAAGATGCTGGAATATTTTTAGTCATCCTCCCAAATCAATGAATGTGATTTACTCTTCATAATCTCCTTGTATTTTTGAATGTTAACATTTACCTAATTACGCCGAAAGGCGTATACCTATTGGTAATGGGCACAATTAATCATCTTTTAATCTAAAATTCTAATATGATGGCTAACAATTAAAGATGCTGGAATATTCTTAGTCGTCCTCCCAAATCAATGAATGTGATTTACTCTTCATAATCTCCTTGTATTTTTGAATGCATCGGTTAACCTGTTTACTTTTTAACATTTACCTAATCATATTAAGAAATTACTATAACACTATATGATTGCCACGTTTAAATGATTAACGTTTAACATTACCACATTTAAATTATTAACCACGAATTTCCTCACCTGTTCCTGTGTTTTCCTCAAACGTTTCAGCGTTAACAATCCGCGCGTTTTATATTAAGCAGAGCGTGTAGCTCAACTACGGCTCACGATGCCAAGTGTCTCTGCATAGTAATATATGATGCCCGTTTCATATTCTTCACGATGGCTCAACAACGGCTCAACTGACGGCTCAAGAAACTGGGTGCATAAGAGTGGACAAGTATGTATAAAGTAAAGTAAATATGCTTTTCTGCGTTAATCAGTCACAATTATGTGACTGTGTTAGTCATATTAAGAAATTACTATAACACTATATGATTGCCACGTTTAAATGATTAACGTTTAACATTACCACATTTAAATTATTAACTACGAATTTCCTCACCTGTTCCTGCGTTTTCCTCAAACATTGCGTTTTATATTAAGCAGAGCATGTAGCTCAACGACGACTCACGATGCCAAGTGTCTCTGCGTAGTAATATATGATGCCCGTTTCATATTCTTCACGATGGCTCAACGACAGCTCAACTGCGTTACGGCTCAAGAAACTGCGCGCATAAGAGTGGACAAGTATGTATAAAGTAAAGTAAATATGCCTTTCGGCGTTAATCAGTCACAATTATGTGACTGTGCTAGTAAATATGTGCAGGGTGAAACTTCTCCATACTGAGTGCATTGGATTGCTCCTGTGATTTACAGAATTTCAATACAGGTCTCTAATGGCATCCCAATTAGTCCATGGCACTCTCACTGCCACTATATTTGAAGCT
>SNQJ01S0126768.1:10724-23942 GCA_010110895.2 Picea sitchensis | reverse complement strand
TTGCACATAAGAATGGAGGCCTGCTGGCTGAATATCTTCATCCGGAGAGTCTTGAATGCGTGAGGATGGTACGCCAGATATCCGAGGGAATCTGGAACTCTTTTGTTCAGGAGGAGACTGTGAAGGATCTGCCGGGCCATCTTCTGCCATTCCCTCTGCGGGTGTCGGAGAACGGGTTGTTGGATGAGGAGGGTATTGTGTTCCCTGATACAAACGCTTCTGTGAAAGGCCACAAAACTTGTTATTTCCTTCGTCCCCGCCTCATAACACGGACTGGCGGGCTATTTTCATGCTGGCATTATGCGTTGCAGGCTATTTTCAAACTGGTTTGCCGATGTAAATAATAGCCGGTTTATTAGAATGGTGGCATTGTAAAACGCTTTTAGAACCGTTTGGTTTTGTGTGATTTGGATTGTCTGTCATCATTTGGTTTTGTGTGACTTACATTCTTTGAGGAAAGTGAGATTTTGGCAAATTATGTAGGTGGAAGTCTTCTAGTTCGGGTTGCTGTCACTTATGTGTATAATTAATGATTTTTTAATTATAAATCTTACTCTTATGTTTAGTAATTGAAGATGTTGACATAATCTTTGTGGTAATCTCAAATCCATTAAATCAATGAATGATATTTAATATTAATAATTTCCTAGCATCAATTAACCTTTTTACTTTTTTCACATTTATTTAATCATATTAAAAAATTATTACTTTCACATTTACTTAATCATTTTAAGGAATTACTACCTAACCACATAATTTTTATTTATGAATGATTGACCAACACTATCTCATACTTTATTGCTATTGATATCACTTCTCATATTTGACCACATTTTTATGGATGTGCAGCGTTTCATGGACGAAAGAGGGAGTTACTATCTCATGCCTCATTGTCATTGATATCACTTCTCATATTTGACCACATTTTTATGGATGCGAAGCTGGGAGTTTCAATGCCAAGAAGATAAATATACCATTAATAACCAGTGAAAGGAATCAGGTCTAGACAATTACATCGCTGCTCAAGAACACTCAGCTCCAACTAGCATTCCTTTGACTTATTTTAAAATCAATTTGGATTCATAATAATTAATGAACCATTTTTAAATACTTTCCTATGAAGTGGATCTAACTTTGTTTATTTTTTCATTTAGGATTTTATTAAATCATTCTTTTCTTTGTACTTTCATATATGAGGGTAAAGTAAATATAAATAAAGATGAAGTGGAGAAAATATAAGAAAAATATATTTAAATCACTCTCTATACACATTTAGAGAACATGGTTTACAAAATACTTATAAAAAAAATTTAAACCATAAAAAAACATTATTAAACAATTGAAAAACTCAAAACCCACAACATTATCTATATCTATGATAAACAATAACAATGGCCAGATTACAGGTTCTGTTTTAAACAAACCCATCACACTTCAAATAAGTTTATCCATTCATATTTTGGCTAGCATATTTTGAGATCTGATCATATTTTGCTTAGACTAGCATATTTTGAGATCTGATCATGACGTAAACTATGCAGAACCAAAGGTTCAAAACCGCGAGATGTTAAAACCAAAGGTTCAAGTGCCTTGGGGAAATCTAATAGGAAATCTGGAGAATCTGGATTTTGTGAAAAAGGGGTTTATGTGATTTTATAATATTTTGAATAATGTATTTACCTAAAATTTGTTTTAGGGTTTATGTTATGGGATCTTATAATGTTTTGAATAGTAAATTTAACCATAAGATAGTGTATTTAATCATTAGGGTTTATGCTATTCTAAATATATTTTAGATTAATTAGTATTTCTAGTCAAAGATGTAATTTCTTTGCTTTTTTAAATTTTTAAAAATAGGACTTATGTGATCTTATAATCTTTTGAATAATGCATTTATTCAAAATCAGTTTTAGGGTTTATGTTATATCATCTTATAATGTATTGAATAATGCATTTAACTATAAGATTTTTTTAGAATTTATGCTATTCTATATATTTTAGGTTTAATTTAATAGGCATAGAGAAGTATACAAATATAAAAATATGATTTTTTCATATTTAAAAGATGAGAGATTAAAATAAAGTCACACTTATATTATAATTAGTACTTCTAGTCAAAGATGCAATTTCTTTGCTTTGTAATTTTTTGGAGTTTTTGAAAATGGGGTTATGTCATGTTATAATCTTTTCATATTTAAAAGATGAGAGATTAAAATAAAGCCACACTTATTACTCCCTGACGCAGGCATGTATAGAGGGACTATAGCCATCGATAATTCGTTGACTTCATTTTAGTTTGTCCTTTGACCACAAATATTTGCATAATATCTATTGTTGGAGCTAGGGAACTAAAAAAAAATGACTTTTATATAATGAAAAGTATCATATATGTAATGATATGATTGCATAATAGAATGTTTTATATGTTAGCATATCCAAACTTTTTGATCGTATATAGTCTTTTTGAATCATATATTTTTCTTATGCATTGCTTGAAGGTGGATTAATGTTACTATTAGTTCGAATGTTTGTTTTGGCATTTTCTGCTAGCTAAATTTATCCCAATGTTTGATATGATAGCATATCCAAAGTTTGTCCTTTGAATACATTCTCTATTGTTTGAACTATTCTTACTAATTTTATTTTATAATAAATTATAATAATTTTTTTTGGGTACGTAAGAGACCTGCCACACTGCATTCTTTCTTAAATGTTTACAAAGCATTTATGACAGACTTAAATGTTTACCTAGTAGGCTTCACAGCATTAAATGTTTACTTACCAGGCTTGTTACAATACATTTTCTTCCGGTTTTGTTTTATATACAATGTTCTCTGCAGTCAATTTGGACAATATTGTACTTTAGCGACATTGTTGGTTCACTGGTTCATGCTTACTTCTTGCATCTCCACTGATTTCTTATTTCCATGTTGTTGTTGTTCTTGTTTGCTTGTTCGTCTTGTTGCATTTTGCACGTTTGGGGTTCTGCAACCATGATTGGAACTGCGACATTCCTGGTAGACTGGTTGGTGCTTGCTTCTTTATTTGTTGGATGCTGCTTATTGTTGTTTGATTCAAATTTGCAGGGTTCGAGTTCTGCAACTGCAGTTGGGCCTTTTGGTGATTCTTAACTGGGTTGTTATTTGTTTCTTGCTCTTGTTTGCTTAAGCTTTACAATGTTAGGGTGCTGCATCTGCAGTTGGATCTGTTGTTACATTGTTTTGCAGTTGGCTCCCCATAAAATACTATTAAGATAAAAAAACATACAAAATTTTGCAATCGATCTAAATTGCATCTCTTACGGTTTCAACCAGAGTTTGTCGAGCTCCAACTATATTTCATAGTTGGTGATGCTTTTTCTATGGTTTATGTCTTACTATGGTTTCATAGTTATGAGAGTAAGTGTTGTTGTCTGAGAGATATAGTTATTCTCTCTCTCTCTCTTTTTTTTCCTCTTGTAAACTTTCCCGTTTTTTACCTTTTGTTCTTCTTCTCTATTTTTTGTTTCTGGTTCTATACTATCTCATGTTTCTTTGCTCGCGGGTTCCCGGTGATGCGAACTGACAAATCATTATCTCCATCTATATCTTCACATGACGATTCTGACCGACCGTCATTCGGTTGCATACTTAGCCAATTTTATGAATGCGGCTTCGTGGATAGGTGTTATCGAACTATGGTAACTTGTGTTCGGTGTATACATATTGCACCCGGAACTTTTGTGCTCTACAATTCGACCCCACACTCCTCGAACTCGCAACCTTGCCTCTAGCTACGATGAGTATGTCTGTCTGACCTGCCTTTCCATACTTAGTCAAGTTTTCAAAGTTTCGCGAGTTCATGCGTTCCTGGGTACAAAAAAGTTTAAAATCATTTTTTCGCTCCCCTCCATCCTCGCTAGCTTCCACCTTTCCCAATGGACATTAATTATGCTTTAAAAAGTGACAACCGACCAGACAAGTTCAAAAAGATTGGCTTTAATAAGAGGAAATCTCAAGGACATCTCCCATTAAAATGCATAGACAGGAGAATATTATGGGATCTGATAATTTTTTTTGTTTGCATTTTGAATTTGCAAAAAAAAAATATTGGCTCTTTTAGTTTTTTAAAGGCTTCATCATAGTAACAGTGCAATATTGTACTACCTCGCTACCATCCACGAACGTGTCATCCACAGAGGCCTTGACGTCATGTCCCTTTTTAACACTGTGCATATGTTAGATGTTGTCATATTTGAGAATCTGCTCGGATATGGGAATGTTATTATGTGCTATTAGTCAGTATTCAATGCACATATTCGAAAAGATTGGCATTAATAAGAGAAAAGATCGAGGGCATATGTCATTAAGAAAAATTAAACCAAAATATACAGAAGATCATACTGTCATCCTCTAGCGTTGCTTCTAAATACTTATTGTCATTTCTCTCTATCATCAAAGAGTTGGGCTTTAGGGTGCCTTCATTCTAATGTTCCTAGTCATGGACATGTAATACAACTTAGAGATGCCATTGAGGCCCAAATGAAGGAATATAGACTGGTTTTATGTGACGTGAGATTTGAGCAAAAAAAAACTCTGTTATCCAATAGAAACTCAGACATGGAAAAAAAAAAAAAAACAAGTATCTTTTGGTTGGTGTTCTGCCTATATTCGATGCTTTGGTTGGTTGAAAAGTCTACCTGGATATTTGTTTTGTTAATCTTCTTTGTTTTCTTGCTGGGAGTTGGAAGGGATTTTCAGGTCACGTGCAAAATGCTCCTTCATTGAAGTATATAGTTTCTTCCAACAACACAGATTTGGCAAGTGTATCGAATTATGTAGAGCACACAAGAATTTGTCTTCGTCAGAGGAGTCGCACTTAACGTGGCTTGCAAAATGGTCTGTGATATTCGGAAATGATGTGAAATATTACTCTATTCGCGAATGTACCCAGAAGCGGGTAAGAGAAACTGTATGGGTGGATCAAACGACATACTAAAATTACAGAAGTTTTTATTTCAAAGTTTGTTGAGATACTTCTGGGTGTGGTAACAAACTTGACAAAAAGCCATGTTCTTTGTCAAAGTTTGTTCACTATCCTCTGGATGTAGTTACAGACTCCACATACAATCAATTGTCTATCGCTACTGCACATTTTTTATTTTACTACTCCTACGTATATAACTGGATTATGGACTTTGCAACATTTTCTGAGGTAATGATTTGGTTTATTAAAATCACCTTTTACTACCACCTTCATGTAATCATTTTATTTCATTCTTTAGAAGAGACCTTAATGTAGTGGTGTGTTTCCAGATCTGTTTCAACCTAATGTCAATCTTCCTGTTGTTTTCCTTGCGTTGGATGGGGAAAATGCATTTCTTCCATTGCAGTTTATGCGATATTTGATAATAAAAAAAAATGTTCAAACCATACAATTATTTTTTAAAATATAGAACAATGTATTTTTTTAAACAGATGCCTTTTCGAAAAGTTTTAGGTGTTGTTTGGGGTTCACGTCCTTCAAGGATGTTAGGTAATCACAAAATTAATATTGTTTGTGCCAATGAAATTGAGCTGTCGTCCACTATGGCAATTGCATTAACATTTCAATGTCAGATAATAGACGTTTGGCATGTGCCTAATGTCAAGGTCATTATCGCACAACACACCCAACGTCCAAAGATTTATGGACTCAAACCAACATTGTAGATTTTTGTGAGAAAGAAACACTAAAGTCGATGTTCTTTGCAGGTCTGACAATCCTGCAGTTTAAGTACTTTAACAATGATAACCCTGCTTGTTCACCGCATTGTCACAGTGTAGTCAATAGCATTGTTCCCATTGACACTACCAATGTCATTGTCCGAGGCCAAAGTTATCTGGAGCATGGGGTCACTGCCTATGAGGATGCCTGAAGGTGAAACTACCTGGATAGAAATTTGATTGTATGTTGAGTATCTTGCTGCATCCAGAGGTCGCTCAACATTATTTGACATAGAAACTGGTTGTCTATCAATTCGATTACAACTTTGGCATAAAACGTTTTGTAATTTCATAATATTGATTCAAACGCCCATACAGTTTCTCACGTTGGTTGGTATCCAATTTTATAATTTCCTACTGAGTGTATTTGGGCATGGAGTAATATTTGGCGTCACTTCTGAACATTCCATACCTTTATGTAGGCCGCCATGTCTGCCACCCCTACAACGAAATATATATTATGATGCGATCTGCAACATTTGATACACTTGCCAAACCTGTGCTGCCGGAAGAATTCATGTACTTCAACAGAAGAACATTTTCCAGCTGGCTTGGATGTTCCTTCCAATTTACTGTAATAAAACAAAAGAGTTCAACATACAAATCTTCATGCAGAATTTTCAACCAAACAGATGATCGAATACAGGGAGAATAACAGTCACAACATACTTGAATTTTTCTATTGTCTCATCTTTTGTTGCCTAATAGAATTTGTTTCCCCCATAACTAACATCACATAAAACAACTCCCTTGACTTTGAATTGGGCCTGAATTGCATTTATAAGTTGTCTCGAATGTCAATGGTCAGGAACATTACAAGGAAGGCACCTTAAACCCCAAGTTTTCAACGACAAAGGGAAATTAATACTTAACAAAGACTAGAATGTTGAATAACTAGCCAATGCAAGCAGGCCATATCTAGAAGAGACAAGCTATTCAAAAAACTAGGATAGATCTAGTTGGCAACACCAGTTAAGTCCAAGACCCAAAATTGATATTCAACTCATTGGCTTTTACGAATCAAGCATTTGATCGTCAAGAAGACTGTCAACAAGCTTCATTATTGTACATATTTTTTATTGGTCGGCGACATGCCAAAGTGCAGTCATTGTGGCAAATAACCTCAGCTATATTTTTTAACCCATCTTATTTGAATATAGAATATTTGCGGTTTTGTTTTTTATGGTGTTTTCCAATCTCTGGTATTGCTTTTCATTTTATTTTGTACCTTTTTTCTGTGTGTCGTTAAACATGGACGACAATCTTTTCTTTCAGCTACTCAATACTTCAATTTAAATAAAGGCTACTATGTTTGTTCCTTACATTTTACATGGGAGAATAATTTTTCATAAGCCATACTTATGTGGTGTCGACCCTATACTTAAAGAAAGAAATTGGAGGACCCGTCCTGCTTTCATTGTTTGGGTCCCGTAAATAGAATGAATTAATGATTATTACAACAAGGCAACTCAAGTGTTGACGCCATGTTCCTTTTCAATATCTTGCATATATTGCAGCTTCTTCTATTTGATAATATCCGTGCATATACACTAATATGAGTACTATTGGAATAATTATAAAAAATTTCTCTTGGTAGAAACTTAGCCAATTATCTGGCCACCGGGTCCCGGGTTTGCGGTATCCAACACCTATGTCCCCTGTTCTATCATATACATCTTACAGCCAAAGAACTTCCATGATCTGCAATTTATGCTTTAACTAGTGAGAAGTCACCAGGGGTTCGAAAAGATTGGTATTAATAAAAGAACAATAGATTTTCCTCTGTGAGATACTTAGTCCTTTTCCCCTTTTCTTCTTCTCGTCTATTTTCGCTTTCTTTTTATATACCTAGTCGCCTTTCTATGCTCGCGGGTTCCAGGGTTGGCGCATTGACATATCTTCATCTCCATATATATCCTCACATGACGAATTCGACCGACCATTGTTCCTTTCCATACTTAGGCAATTTTATGGCCACGATTGTGGGGTTGGCGCTTTCAAACTATGTTGCTTCTTGTTGCGTTATATACATTTTGCACTCAAAACTTCTGTGGTTTCAAAAAAAATTGTGAATCGAACAACATCATGTAAATTGGGAGATGATTTGCATTTGAAACAGGAATAATCTATTAATATATAATAATATGAATACTATTGAAATAAATATCAAAACTTTCTCTTGGACAATACTTAGCCAATTATCTTGCCACCAGGTCCCGGGTCCGCGGTATCCAACACCTATGTACCATGTTCCTTCATATACATCTTACATCCAAAGAAATTTCGTGATCTGCAATTTATGCTTTTACTAGTGAGAACCCAATAAAGGTTTGAAAACATTAGCATTAATAAACAAAAAAATGGATTTTCTACTGTCATATACTTAGCTCTTTTCCCCTTTTCTACTTCTCGTCCATTATCACTTTTTTCTTATATACTTAGTTGCATTTCTATGATCGGGGCTTGCAGGTTTGGCGGGCTGACATATTTTCATCTCCATCTATATCCTCACATGACGAATCCGACCGATCGATGTTCCTTTCCATACTTAGTCAATTTTATGGTCGTGGTTGCCGGGTTGGCGCATACGAACTCGCCTTTTCTTCTTCCCATCCATTATCACTTTCTGGTTATATACTTAGTCACTTTTCTATGATAGCCAGTTCCAGGGTTGGCGGGATGACATATCTTCATCTCCATCTATATCCTCACATGACGAATCTGATCGATCGTTGTTCCTTTCCATACTTAGCCAATTTTATGGCCACGGTTGGCGGGTTGGTGCTTACGAACTCGACTTCTTATTGTTCCATGATATGCATCTTGCACTCAAAACTTCCGTGATCTACAATTCCACTGCAGGCTCCTCGTATACATTAACTTCACTCAAAGTATTTGTCGCTGCCTTCCATCCCCACTAACTTTGCGTCCTTCCTAATATACATTAACTATGCTCTTACTATTGACAATTGAACACACTAGTACGAAAGAATTAGCACCCGGTCCTCCGCCATATAAAAATTGACTACTGGACTACGACATCGTCCCCTCTTTCGTGTTACACATTATGCATTCAAATGTTACGAGCTATACAATTTGGCCGTTGGGGCCTCACGTCTTCTGGGGAGACCTTGTCACCCTATTTTGGATCCTCGCGTTGGCGGGTTCATGAAATCTCCAACTCCTAGTCACTGTTTCATGTTATGCCCATCCTCGTACTTCTTTCCAGATATGCAACACCAAAGGTTTAATACTAAAAAAACATCATGCAACAACCGTAAAGATCGTCATTAATAAGCAAAAGTTTCGAGACCCAACCATCCCTACAGAACTTGTCCAAAAACATGCAAAGAAGATCTTGCTAGGTAATGGCAAAGCGATTACAAATTTCAATATTTTAGCGAAAACAAGTCCCGGCCATCATTTCCCTGTTCCATACTTGGACACTTTTTCAATTGTGGATTCTCGGATTGATGGCCTCAAAATTGTGTTTCAAATCTTCTGTGAGTTGCAAGCAGTGCCCGGAATTCCGTAATATACAATTTGTCCGCAGGAATGTATAAAAAATCTTAATTTTTCCTCCTTTTCCCCCTCTATTATCCCTTTGTGGTTCTATATTTAGTTGCATCTATATGATCACAGGCTCATGGATCCACAAATTGACAACTCTTTATCTATATCTTCACACCATGAGCCTGACCAACCGCAGTCCCTTTCAATACTTAGCCAATTATCTGATCACTGGGTCTTGGGTTTGCAATATCCAACACTTATGTCCCCTGTTCCATCATATACATCTTCCACCCAAAGAACTTCTGTGATATACAATTTATGCTTTTACTAGTGAGAACTCACCAGGGGTTCAAAATGATTGGCATTAATAAACGAACAATAGATGTTGCTTATGGATTTCAACAAAATTTGTGAACCGAACAAGATCCTACAAATTGGAAGATGATCTGTGTTTGGAACAGAAATAATCTATTAATATATATTAATATGAATACTGTTGGAATACTATTGGTATAAATATAAACACTTTCTCTTAATTTTCCTCTTTTCTCCTCGTTTATTATCCCTTTATGGTTCTATATTTAGTCACATCTATATGATCATGACCTCCTAGATTTGCAAATTGGCAACTCTTTATCTATGTCTTCACACCATGAGCCCAAACGACCGCAATCCCTTTCAATACTTAGCCAATTATCTGATCACCGGGTCCCGAGTTTGCGGTATCCAACATTTATGTCCCCTGTTCCGTCATATACATATTGCACCCAAGGAATTTCCACGATCTACAATTTATGCTTTTACTAGTGAGAACTGACCAGGGGTTCAAAAGGATTGGCATTAATAAACGAACAATAGATGTTCTTCTATGAGATACTTAGCCCTTTTCCCCTTGTCTTCTTCCTGTGTATTATCGCTTTCTAGTTATATACTTAGTCGCCTTTCTATGATCGCGGGTTCCAGCATTGGTGGAATGACATATCTTCATCTCCATCTATATCCTCACATGATGAATCCGACCGACTGTTGTTCCTTTCCATACTTAACCAATTTTATGCCTGCGGTTGCCCGGTTGGCGATTTCGAACTCTGATGCTTCTTATTCCATGATATACATCTTCCACTCAAAATTTATGTGATCTACAATTCCACCACAAACTCCTTAGCCCTTTTTCCCTTTTCTTCTTCCTGTGTATTATCGCTTTCTCGTTATACACTTAGTCGCCTTTCTATGATCGCGGGTTCCAGCGTTGGCTAGCTGACATATCTTCATCTCCATCTATATCCTCACATGACAAATCCGACCTACCGTTGTTCTTTTTCATACTTATCCAATTTTATGGCCATGGTTGGCAGGTTGGCGCTTTCGAACTCTGTTGCTTCTTGTTCTGTGATATAAGTCTTGCACTCAAAACTTCTGTGATCTACAATTCCACCATCAACTCCTCAAACTCGCAAGCTTCACTCTACCATGGTTCACAAATGTTTCAAAGTATCTGTCATTGCCTTCCATCCCCACTAACTTCCTGTCCTTCCTAATATACATTAGTTATGCTCTTACTAGTGACAACTGAACACACTGGTATGAAACAGTTGGTATCTGGCACTCTGTACCTGGTAATAGACAAGAGCATCCATTGCGCCTATATTGAAGTCATCCGTCGAGCCAGGGACTTTTTTTACATAGAGAACCAATACTTCTTTGGCCGCTGTGTGTCGTGGGACCGAGACCAGGATTGCGAGTGCCTGCATCTGATTCCGATTGAGATCACGCTCAAGGTGGTAAGCAAGGTCAGAGCCCGGGAGCGGTTCACCATGTACATCCTGACCTCGATGTGGCTAGAGGGAATACCCGAGAACTGTGACGTGCAGACCATGTTGTACTTATTCAACAACACCGTGCGCATGATGTATAAGATGATCGGGGAAGCACTCAGGGAGGAGGTCCTAGACCAAGTGTCCCTTGCGACTGATTATTTGAATTTCTTTTGCCTGGGAAACAAGGAGGCGAAGCTACTGGGGGAGTATGAACCTCGAGAAAGGCTAGAAAAGGGGACCGATTACTGGAATGCCCGGACGCATAAGAGAACCATGATATATGTCCATGCCAAGCTCATGATAGGTAAGTACTCTCTTTCATTTCTCTGGTTTAGGGCTGGGTTGCAATACTTGCATTTAATATTCTTGAGTGGCCACAGATCAGTTGATATGCCTGATTCATTCACTCCATGCTGTATTATCAAGTGGACGACGAATACATTATCATAGGATCGACCAACCTAAACCAGCGATCCATGGACGGAGCCAGAGACACGGAAATAGCCCAAGGATGTTACCAGCCATAACACATCAACCAGCAAGGTCACCAAGCTTGAGGGAGATATTAGGATATCAAATATCTCTGTGGTAGGAGCATTTTGCACATAAGAATGGAGGCCTGCTGGCTGAATATCTTCATCCGGAGAGTCTTGAATGTGTGAGGATGGTACGCCAGATATCCGAGGGAATTTGGAAGTCTTTTCTTTTGGAGGAGACCGTGAAGGATCTGTCGGGCCATCTGATGCCATTCCTTCTACGGGTGTCATAAAATGGGTTGTTGGATGAGGAGGGTATTGTATTCCCTGATACAAACGTTTCTGTGAAAGGCCACAAAAGTTGTTATTTCCTTCGTCCCCGCCTCATAACAACGACTGGCGGGCTATTTTCATGCTGGCATTATGTGTTGCAGGCTATTTTCAAACTGGTTTGCCAATGTAAATAATAAATCATAGCCGAATTATTAGAATGGTGGCATTGTAAAATGATTTTAGAACCGTTTGGTTTTGTGTGACTTGGATTGTCTGTCATCATTTGGTTTTGTGTGACTTAAATTCTTTGAGGAAGGAGGGATTTTGGCAAATTATTTAGGTGGAAGTCTTGTAGTTCGGGTGGGTGCCACTCATTTTTACCCTTCCACAATGACTTCGGTAATTCAGGTATGTTATGCTCTCTTTATGAATTTCTTGGTTGATTCCCTCAAACTTTTCGCTACATGGATCGAATTTCTATAGGTATGGCTGCTAATCTTGGTTTATGTTGGGAGTTGTTTCACATTTTAATAAGAAAGCTAGAGAGTATTGTTGCAATCCTTGTGTTAAAGGGATGAGTTTTTCACTATTGGGTAGAGATATTCCATAGAACCACTCTGGGCATAGGGGATCCAATTTGGTTTCTCTATATCACTTTGGTGGTATTTATCAAAGTGATATTTAGGGGATAATGAATAATTTAGACAATAATAATAGTCATAAGCATAATGTCCAGGAAATTCATAGAGTACTTTGGAAACATGACTAACTAATTAGCGAATAGCATCTATATACTTTTTGTGGCAACCACTATCTCAAACTTGGTTTCCAACTCAAATAAAGGCGCACCAATTTTAGAGTGCCAATTGATATAGTGTCATGGGAGTTTACACCAAATGCTAAAAGATGTGGACATGGAGCACCACCAGGAATACTAGTTAAGATAAGTTCGATTAAAATTACTTTATTTCAATTTTATAAAAAAATAAATTTTGGATTATTATAGTAAAATATTTTTTAATATAAAATATTTATATTTATATTAAAAAAAACATTTTTATATTTTCATATAGTGTAAATTTATATATTTAATACTTTAAATTATATTTTATTATTTTAGAAATAAATAATAATAATAATAATAATAATAATAATATATGTTTATTTATCTTAAAAATATATATTTAAAAATTTACATTATATTTTATGGATTTAATGATTAAAAATTTGTGCTTTTTTCTTAATTATAAATTCAAAATTATTATCTTAATCATATACCAATTTGATATTTTTTCATACACCAATTTAATTTGATATTTACTTAAAAATAACCTTAAAATTTTAATTTTATTATTATTATTCTAAAAAGTCTCTTTTCCATACAAAACTATACTC